>JAJIBD010024926.1:0-162954 GCA_021461705.1 Cryptotis parvus | reverse complement strand
CAAAGAAATTGACCAAACGCTCCTGAAATTTGTATGGAACAATAAACCCCCAAGGATAGCTAAAGCAATCCTCGGGAAAAATAAGATGGGAGGCATCACCTTTCCCAACTTCAAACTGTACTACAAGGCAGTAGTAATTAAAAAAGCATGGTATTGGAATAAAAACAGACCTGTGGACCTATGGAATAGAATTGAGTATCCTGACACCCAACCTCAAACACATGATCATTTAATCTTTGATAAAGGTGCAATGAGTCTAAAATGGAGTAAGGAAAGCCTCTTCAACAAGTGGTGTTGGGAAAACTGGGCAGCAACATGTAAAAAATGAATTTGGACCTGTGTCTAACACCATGCACAAAAATCAGATCAAAATGGATTAAAGATCTCAATATCAGACTTGAATCCATAAAGTACATTGAAGAAAATATAGGAAAAACCCTCCACGTACTATTGAAGCTAAAGGCATCTTCAAAGGTGAAACATCACTAACAAAGCAACTAGAAGAAAAGATAAACATATGGGACTACATGAAACTAAAAAAGCTTCTGCACCTCAAAAGAAACAGTGACTAAGATACAAAAGCAGTCCACAGAATGGGAAAAGAATATTCACCCAATACCCATCTGATAAGGGGTTAATATCCAGGATATATCAGGCACTGGTAGAACCTTTACAAGAAGAAAACAAACAACCCCATCAAAAAAATGGGGAGAAGAAATGAACAGAAACTTCAGCAAGGAAGAAATTCGAATGGCCAAAAAACATATGAAAAAATGCTCATCATCACTAATCATCAGAGAGATGCAAATCAAAAACAACAATGAGATACCACTTTACACCACAGAGACTGGCACATATTCAAAAGAGCAAGAACAACAAGTGCTGGCGTGGATGTGGGGAAAAGGGGGACACTCATCCATTGTTGGTGGGAATGCCGGCTGGTACAGCCTTTCTGGAAAACAATATGGACTTTCCTCCAAAGACTAGAAATTGAACTCCCATTTGACCCAGCCATACCACTCCTGGGAATCTACTCTGGGAAACCAAAAATACGCAGCGGAAACACCATCCCTACTTTTATGTTCATAGCAGCATTATTCACAATAGCCAGAATCTGGAAGCAACCAGAGTGCCCGAAAATCGATGACTGGATAAAGAAGCTTTGGTACATCTACACAATGGAATACTATGCAGCTGTTAGGAAAAATGAAGTTATAAAATTTGCCTATAAATGGATGGACATGGAGAAGATTATGTTGAGCGAAATTAGCCAGAAGGAGAGAGACAGATACAGAATGACTGCATTTATTTGCATGGCATAAATATATATGTACATATTATGATACCAATATCCAAGGTCAAGTGAAACATATATCAGGAGGTCTTGTCAAAGGTGGAAATTATCACAAACGTGGGGAGTCAGAGTTTAGGTAAGACAGAAAATGGAACAGGGTGCTAATAATAGTCGAGGGTACTAATGCCAACCTAGAACTGAGCATTAAATAGAGGCAAAAGGATACACATGACAACCTTTTAATGTATGTTCTGTAATCCATAGTCTGAAGGGAAGGAAAAAGAGAAAGAGAGAGAAAGGGAAAGAAATAAAGAACCTGCCATGGAGCAGGGCTGGGGGAAGGGGAGGGAACCGGGATGTTGGTGGTGGGAGATGGGCACTGGTGGAGGGACGGGTGCTGAAACACTGTATGACCAAAAACCCAAACATGAACTTTTAAATTGTATATCTTTTTTATTTGTATATCTCACGGTGGTATAATAAAATACTTAAAAAAAAAAAATTATTTCTAACAGTAATCAGGGGACCATAAGGGGCTACTGGGAATCATTTGAACTTGAATCAGTTGTGTAAAAGGCCCTACCTGCTGCACTCTGGCCCCATCAAGGGATATTCTCAAGTGTACTAGAAGGGATACAAGTTTTTAAAAGTCCATTGAAATCCTTTCAAATAGTATCTTACTAAAGCCATAAACCTCATCTATGACCCAGAAATTCCATGCTTAGTACATTTACCAAAAATGTATGTATAAGAATGTTCAGGGACTGTGCAATAAACATGGGTCCCATCCCTGAAAATGTAAAAAAAAAAAAAAAAAAAACAGCAACTTGCAATTTAAAATTTAAGACTTTATATTGAAAGAATTAGTTGTTTTCTGATTCTTGGAGAATTCTAGTCTTAACAAGTCGCAGAGGGACTCAGAGTTTCTTGGCAGGGTTTTCGTCTGTAGAAATGAAAGCATAGCCTCTTCCCCGAATGAGGAGGTGACCTGCAATCCATTTATCATCAATTTTCACCCAGATAGGTGAATTTACTGTTTTTTGAGTTTGCATATCTTCTTGAAAGTGACGTTCAGCCGCGGTATAGGGATCTCCCTTGAGGTATATTTAAGAAGTTTAAGGTGAATAATGTTAAAGATAAAGAATCCATTGGAGGCATGCTTGTTTTTCGTTGCTTTAAAAGCTGAGTTTTAGGCGTTCTGTGGGCACGTTCAACTATTCCTTGTCCTTGTGGATTATATGGAATTCCTGTAATATGTTTGATCTGCCATTCCCGCAAAAGGATTTTGAAGGTTTTGCTGGTGTAAGCAGGACCATTATCTGTTTTTATGGTATGGGGAATACCCATGACGGAGAAGCACTGGAGTAAAAACGAACAAACAGATTTAGCTCTTTCAGACGTCATAGGAACAGCCCATATGAACCGGGAATATGTATCGATGACCACATGAAGGGAAAGGTTTGTTGGGAAATAAGTTAGTATGAGTTATATCCATCTGCCACAATTGGTTTGTCTGTAAACCTCGAGGATTTGCTCCTGCTACATGAGATGTACAATGTAAAGGAGCACAGACAGGACAGTTGGGCGGACAATTTTTTCTAGCTTGTCTCCATGGGATGCCATGGTGTACATGAAGACGGCGGGCATTTGTATGTAGAGTCTGGTGCTCTTCCTCAGCTGATTTAAATACTGGTGCTGCCAAGAGATCTGCTGCTTCGTTTCCTCGAACCATTGGCCCGGGAGTCGGCTGTGAGAACGGATGTGGGGAGATGTATATAGGGAATGTTCTATTTTGGAGGAGATCTTGTAGTTTATGGAGTAGCTCCCTGAATTATAGGATTATGGGCATTTAAAGAAGCAGTGACAATTCCAGGAAATAAACCAACTACATATGCAGAATCACTCACCACATTACATGGGCCAGATACATGGGATAGTAAATGTATCAGGTGGCGAAGTTCCACTTGTTGGGCAGATTTATAATTTGTATGTACAGTAGTGGTCAACGAAGGACCTGTAATTCCACCCCTTCCTGATGAGGAGCCATCAATATAATACACTGGAGCATCAGGAATGGGAGAGGAGCGGACAATGGTGGAAATTATAAAAGGTGTCCTTTTCAGAAATTCCCAGGTTTTTCCAGCTGGGTAATGATAAGATATTTCTCCTGAAAAATCTGCTAAAGCTCTCTGAAGGATTTCACTGAGTGGTAAAACAGCTTCAATTTCTTTTTTAGGGTCAGGTAGTACAATTACATGGGGATCATGTCCAAGTAATACTTGGGTTCTTGATCTTCCCTTAATTATAAGGTTAGCTATCATCTCAAGGTAAGGTGTAGCAGTACGATTCTGCTTGTTATGTAAGTAAACCCATTCTAACGGTCCAGATAATTGGGCTATAGCAGCAGTTGGAGACTCGGGAGTGTTGAAGACCAAGACCCATACCTTTTCTCCGGGATTAAATCTGGAGAGGTAAGATTTTTGGAAGCCGATCCATGAAAAAATCTAATTCCTTCTGAGCTTTAGGAGTTAGCTGCCTTGGGCTATTTAAAGCAGGATCACCTTCAAGGGTGTGGAACAGGTTACTGAGCTCACAGTTAGGAATACCAAGGGAGGGGCGCACCCAGTTGATATCCCCAGCAGTTTTTGAAAATCATTCAAGGTTTTGAGCCCTTTCTGACTAATGGAAATTTTTTGAGGGCGCACTGTAGTGCGGTCAAGAGCATAGCCCAAATATTCATATGGAGGCTGCATCTGGATTTTTTCCGGAGCTACTTGTAAGCCAGCCTCTGGTAAAACTGTCATTACATCATTATATAAATTCTGGAGATCTCTGGAATTATCACAAGCTAGCAGGATATCATCCATGTAGTGGATGATGTATGCACCAGGAAATTTAGCACCTAATGGGTCTCAAAACCTCATCAACAAAGTGTTGACACATCGTAGGTGAATTAGTCATTCCTTGGGGGCAATACTGTCCACTGAAACCTACGTAAAGGACCTTTATGATTAATGGAAGGGACTGAAAATGCAAACCTTTTCCGATCATCTGGGTGGATAGGTATGCTGTAAAAGCAGTCTTTTAAATCTATGATAATTAGCGGCCAATCCTTAGGAATAGCTGCTGGAGAGGGGAGCCCAGGTTGTAGGGCTCCCATGGGGACCATAGTAGAATTTACATTCCTTAAGTCAATCAGCAAACGCCATTTGCCTGATTTTTTCTGTATTACAAAAACAGGAGAATTCCATTCTGAAAACGTTTCCTTAATATGTCCTAATTTCAGCTGTTCTTCCACTAGATTTGTTAGCGCCTCTAACTTTTTTGGTATTGAGGGGCCACTGTGGTGTCCATATAGGTTTGTCAGACTTCCACTGAATACGGATAGGTAGTGGGCGCTTAACCACAGCGGCCCCAATTAAAAAGGGTTACTCCCGGTGTTTGGCTTATTATGGAGAGCTGGAATTGGTGCTTGACGGGAATTGGACGAGGTATGTGGATTGCTGCCCCCACTGCTCCAGCATGTCTCGACCCCATAAAGTTAAAGGCATAGGGGCTATATAAGGCTGGACCATGGCTACATTCCCTTCAGGGGCCAATACACGGCAGCCACCTCGCACTCTGTCGGAGAAGAGAGGAGGAGATATTGCCTACCCCGCTCAGGCTATGGGACACTTTCTTTAGGGCCCAGTTAGAGGGCCAATACTTGGTGGAGATTATGGATATGTCTGCCCCTGTATCCAACATGCCTTTGAATTTCCTTTTTATAAATTTCGATGGGTATAACCGGCCGCTTGGCCTGAGAAATTCTGGCGGTGTACCCAACTAGATAGTTAGCAGGTGGCTGGTGGGCTTGGTTCTGTGTGGCTGCATAACCAACAATAAAGTTGGCAGAATGGTTGGTACTGTTTAAGCCACCAGCTGTAGGGTGTCTCGAACTGACTACACGGATCCTCAAAAAATAATAATAGTTTAGCAAGTGGTTCCCCTTTTTAAAAGTCCATTTAGTTGGCACAGATATTGACAGTATTATCTCTCCATGAGATTTAGGATCCAGAAGTCCGAAATGCACCATAATTCACTTAAATTTCAGCCAATCGCTCCCTGAATTAAACCCATACTACCTGGGGAGCAGGAAACCCATGGGGGGTCCTTTTTATCCCTGTTTTTAGCATGTAGGGGTCTTGACTTGGGTATATTGCGACAGTCTTAGGGCAGAGAATGTCGAGACTGCCACTGCCTGATGGGGTAGGCCAGAGAGCATTTATTGACTGTAATTCTGTGGATTCTGATTCAGAGGATACTGGGCAGGTGGAATGAAGGAGAGTGCCCCTGGATTCAGCTGGGCCTGGGGCTGGCCCCCCACCCAGTTTCCCGCATTAGGGAGGCATAGATGTTATTTGAGCCTGCGGAGCTTGTGGAACCTGGGAGGAGGTCCATGTAACATTTCCTATAAAGGGATTATTAGAATGTTGCCCTGTATTGATAGTTTTAGAAGATGGGCAATCTCTACGGGTGTGTCCCTTCTTTCCGCAGCTAAAGCAGGTTATCTGTCCAGATGAAGCCTGAGGCTGACTTCGCCTCCAAGACCGAACAGTCTCTGGCCCAATGTTTTCCTTTTCTGCACCTTGGGCATGGTCCAGGTGGGGCCCTCCGAGGGGTGGAGCTGCGATTATTAGAATAGTTAGTCTCCGATTATTGTTTATCCTTTGAAGTTTATTGTTTCTCCCCAAGAGCTGTCTGACATTTCATCCCTCTCCTGATCCTCCTGCTGTATGGGATAAGCCTCTATATCATCCTGTGTTTTATGGGAGGTTAAACCGACATTTCTACAGGCCTTTAGATACCCCATGAGGTCAACCTTTTCCTTAATACCATATAGTAATGCTCGACATTTTTGATTAGCATTCTCATATGCTAAGTTTCCGTTTTAGGATTTCTTGAGTGGTTGGGTCTTGAACCTGTCTTTGGATTGTTTCACATAATCTCCCAACAAAATCAAAGTATGGTTCATCACGACCCTGGTAAATTTTCGTGATAGCTACCTAGAAATTCTGGGTTGGAACCTACTCTTTCCCACGCTTTTAATGCTATCTCCCGAACAAATTTTAAAATAGGTTCAGGTAATGTCGCTTGTTTTGCTTTCTTTTTCCATTCACCTTCACCTTTTAGCATGGCAAAAGTTATAGTATGGCCTGATTCCTTTTCTCTTAAAGTGTCAATATTTTGGTTAACCCCATCTGCATACCACATATGCCATTGCATGTACTGTGATTTGTTTAGACAAGTATGGGCTACCGTTTCAAAGTCTCCCAATACCCACTGATCATTTTCGCCTCCAATCAGCTAAATATTTTAAAGTATAAGGACTTGATATTCCAAACCTGTCGCAAGCCTTCCTAAACGGGGTTATTGCCTCAATTTTTAAGTCTTCATGAATCGGTTTTACTTTATCTTTAGATTGGTCATGAGAAAGATTGCTGGGCTTTGCTCTTTGACTCGAGCTAATCTGTTCCTCCCCTTCTTCCTCATCAGAGCTTGTAGTATCTGGCAGAGGAACATCTACCCCATTGAGGGTATTAACTCTGGAGAGATTTTCAGCTTGGGAATTTGCCTCCTCTGGGTTTTCCTGTTCCTCCTCTAAGTTATCAGCCACATTAGAATTCTTTTTTAGATTTTTTGCTGGGAATGTATACACCTTTTTCAAGTCTACAGTTTTGGGGCGTGTTTGTGAACGGCTTTTAGTTGGTTCACGCCTCAGTATTGGGTATGCGCTAGGTCCTGATTGATAAGTTATGAAATCAGAAATCTCCCTGCGTAACACATCCATTTTTTGGTTTAAGTTTTCAAGTTTCCTATATATTTCTTCCTTTTGTTCTTTCAATCTTATGTGTAACTTCCAAACCTCCTCTTTATGTCCATCTATTCTATCTCTCTATCTGTCAATTTCTTCCTCTAAGATAGTCCTGATTTTATCGATATCCTTCTTCTGCTCTTCAAACTTTACTTCAAATTTTAAATCCTGTTTAGTAATTTTACTTTCCTGTTCTTCTAATTTTTCTTTGAATTTTAAATCCTGTTCTTCTAATTTTTCTTTGAATTTTAAATCCTGTTCTTCTAATTTTTCCTTGAATTTTTAAATCCTGTTCTTCTAATTTTTCCTCAAATTTTAAAAATCTGGTTAATAATTTTACTTTCCTGTTCTTCTAATTTCTTTTCAAATTTTAAACTCTGTTTAATAATTCTGTCCTCAAGCTTTAAGACCAGTCTACCTGTAGCTTTATGATCCCTACTTATTTCTTCAATCGCTGAGTAAACCTCGTCCCTTAAGATTGCATTCAATTTATTACTTTCTTCCCTCTCTCTATTAAACATTGTCCTTACACAAAGGTACAGTTTAAAAAATCGCAAGGACCCAGATGATTTGTGAAAAGATAGAGTAGTTCTCAGAAAGGAACTTTATAGACTGGGCTATGTATGGTTCCGAGCCAATAAAAGATACAATGTATCTATACCATGAGATATCCATCATTTTACTCACGGTTCGGAGGCAGATGATCTCTGTCCGATGATAATTAGACCAGACGATGTTCGTGGTGCCCACACCAGGGACGCCAAATGTCGGGCGCTCCGCCGGGTCCCCGACAGTGCCGGGAAGCGCGTTCCCTTCTACCTCCGGCCGGCGAGGAATGGATGGACACTCAGGAATCCGTTCGGTTTTAGAAGGCTTTACTTATCACAGGTTCAGGCATACAAATCAGCAAAAGGAAAAACCCGATGCTTAGGATTCCAGGCTAGAACCCCAGCCACGTGTAGGCCAAGATGGCGACCACCACGTGGTGAAACTTCCAAGGGGAATAAACGCTCACAAGGCGAGATCCCACCGGGAAGAAGCCTTGGGAGAGCGGGGAACCCGGCTAGTTTATACCCCCCCCCCCCCCCAACTCAGACCTTCCTCCCATTGTTATGGAAAGCAGGGAGGGTCTAATGCCCTCAGGTAACCCCTCCCTGCATCTCACCTAGGGCCTTTACTGTGCTAATGTTTTGAGCCTGGAATGCCTTTGAAATGTAGAGAAGGGGGTTTCTGAGATGGCATGTCACTGTACCAAAAGATCAACACCAATGCCAGTTAAATATTTCTCCAAGCCTTCACAAGTCTCCTCTACTTCATTGTAGTTTTATATTTTATCAGGGAGCCATGCTTGTTTGTTTGGAAGCAAATAGCATTTCTCTCTGGTCTAATTACTTAGGTGTCCTTACGTGGCCAGGCTAATATGCTGGTAAGATCTAGCTAGTCCCACGATGATTGTGATAGCATGGGAGAATATTTATACCAGCTAGTACAGCATACATGGTTGGATAAACTGCCACATTTAGACTACCCCCTTATCTACGGAGTGATTTGCGGGAGGCAAGCCAGAGCAGATGCAGCGGCCCTTAGGAGCCCTGCAACAGGGAAGTATAGGAGGAAAAAAGCTGTGTACCCAAATACTCCATTTTGTAAAAAATTTAAAACAACTCCACTAGTATACATTTGACCCTATTCACCATTGCTGCCATTGACCGCTCTCAGTTCTGTTAATGGGTTCTACTGGATTATTGTTAGTTTTCTTCACTTTTCTACTTCGCTTCCTTATACTATACATATAGATGAAATCATTCAGAATTTTCCCCTTCCACTTATGAATTATTTTGCTTCACATAATCCCCCTCAGATCTCCCCATATTGCTTTGTAAAGAAAAATGTTCATCTTTTTATGGTTGAATTCAATTCTCAATTCAGAGGTCATTTTACTTCTTTCTGGTGGGACCTTGACGTCTTGTTAGATGCAATGTTATATTTTCAGCATTAGAAATTTATTAAGATGAAGATATTCTTGATATTACTTTGACCATGCACAGATATCCATATGAACGATATTATAAAGCATCTTTTCTGCACTGAGAGAGAGAATATCAAAAGAGTTTTGACTCACCCCTATATCCCCTAGCCTATTTTAAGAAAGTCCATGTGCAAGGTATCACTTGGTTATATAAATGGCTTAAACCAAGTGGTGATGACATCTTGACCTTTACGTTGTGTGTTTCTGGGATGTTCCAAGGCAGTATAGTAGGACAGTATCTCTCTGTATAAGCCTCACTGTGGTCTGAGATTGTGTCGTTTGCCTCATCTGCTACCTTCTCTCACCTATGATTTTCCCTCAATTCGGTATATGACAGTAGTTTGCCATGGCACTCTCTATTCTGTCAATGTTATCACTTCATCTCTAACCTCTAGCATTCTTTGGTTTATCTGATTTATTGTCTCTCTTTCTATATAATGGAGAGAACTATACTCCATAAATTTCACTTTTTGTAATATAGTTCTCAAGCAGTGTACATTGAACATTTCTAGAAGATACAACACATTAATAGTTTTTCCTTAGTAATTGATATATTCTTTGGCTATGTTTTCCAAATTCTATCTGAAAACAAGTTTTACATTTTGATTTTTCTCCATAGTAACCTTAGGATCATGAAAATCAGAGAACATGATGACATACCTATGTGACTATATCAGGCCATTTCAGCATGGTTATTGGCCAGAAAACAAAAATCATTCCAAATAGTCACCTGCTGGCTAACTCTACAGGGCAGTGGGTAAGGACATGTTACTGACATTATGAGGACAAGATATTACAACTAACATGGCATACTAAATTGGCTAATAGAAGAATATCATTGCAAAAGGAAAAGTAATTTGGAATAGTAAATGGAAGGGACGTATTTGAACCAAACACATTGAGACATTGCTTTTTAAGTTGAATGTCCTGATGAATTTTGTTATGACCTTTTATAAGAATCAACAAAATACAATTATTGACATTATATATGGAAAGCAAGTAATAAAATGGTGTGAGTAAACAAAGGTGTGGGTGAATTGTGTGATTATATCTATAGTTTATATAATAACATTATTGAAATCAAATGATATTCCAAAATTTAATGTCTAAAAGCCTAAATATTATCTTCTTCCTCTCTACCTCTCAGTTATCTTCCTTGTACAATAATCATACCATCTCTCTCATTTCCAACCAATCTTATTTCATATGATTTCCCAATATAAGATACATTTCCTACCCTGCAGGCTTTGCACTTGCTATACCTTTACTTAAGCTGTTAACTTATTTAGAAAAGATTTTAAGACATACTGGCTCTAGGATATCTTCTAATCAAATGTTCTTCTAGCAGTGACGTATCTCACTACTATAATTATATTTTCCATTGTGAATTTATCCTAGGTTATTTGAGTAATACTGTGCACACCTATAGACTGTATGACTAAAGTCACCGGGCTTCTGTGGAGATGGAGCTGGATTCCCTTTCCCCGACCTCTGTCCCATCCAGGAGGCCCCATGGACCTGCCCAGGAATTGCTTCTGGGCTGTTGGCTATGAACCAGAGACACAGATACACGGGTAGAGATGCTACCAGCTCTCCCTGTGCTCAGCTGATCATGAGGCGTTGGAGAAGGAGAACAGGTTCTGACCCTGGCCCACAATCCCAATAGAGCCTCGGAAGAAGCCAGAGAAAACCCCTGTACCATGATGGCAGCATTTTTTCTTTTTTGAGTCACTCCCCGGCAATGCTCAGGGGTTACTCCCTGGCACCTCACTCAGGAATTACTCCTGGCAGTGCGTGGGGACCATATGGGATGCTGAGGATCAAATACAGGTCGGCCGCATGCAAGGCAAACGCCCCACTTGCTGTGCTATTGCTCTGGCCCTGATGGCAGTCATTTTGAAACATCTGAACTCCACAGTTTGTCAGAGCTCCCAAGAGAAAAGCCAATCTCAAGCCCAACTCGTCAGAGCCCCATCCAATAGAGAAGCCTACTTCAAGCCCTGGTATGCTGGTCTCAGAGTTAAAGTCACTGGGCTTCTGTGAAGATTGGTCTGGGATCGCTTTCTCCCCATCTCTGTCCTGTCTGGGAGGCCCAGTGGACCCATGTACAGAACTGTTCCTGGGCGGTTGGCAGTGAACCAGAGATGCAGATACACGGAGCAGAGCTGATAATGGCTCTCCCCATTGTATGCTGTCGCAATGTGGCAGCGTGGTTTATCAGTAAATGCAAGAACTGAGAGCCTGCCCACTACAGAGAGTATCCCACCCACAAGGCAAAGCCTGGAAGGCTACCCATGTTGTATTCGATATGCCAAAAACAATAACAATAATAGTCCTTATTCCCATGACCTGAATGAATGGTTTGAGGATCATTGTGTTCCTGGAACAAGAAGATGCCCTTGGGCTACACTAGCATGTGACAGGGACCAATGGAGACATTACTGGCACCCACTCAAGCAAATCGATGAACAACAGGAAGATAAGTGATACAAGTGCTAGAAGTGATAGACTATATGTTTATGAAAATAGAATTTGCACCTTCCAAAATATATGGCATGTAGTTGACCTTCAAGACTATTTATTGAACAAAATACTAAATTGTGTTTTTTGTCCTCTTTTTCTCTTTTTGATTTTGAATATCTTTGAACTTCAACACTGTGACTGAGTGTTTTCATTTGCTCACACATACATATTCTTAGGAGTATTACTTTTACATTAGTCATATCACTTATAGCAAGAGAAAATGCAGTTTTGTAAATTCCTTAATTGGACAGTAGAGGGGATACAGATGAACACAGTTAAAGGATGCCAAATTATAGAAGAAGGTTTAGAATAGGTCTGTGGTAATCATGACTGAGGAATGGCCATACAGTGAACAAAGAGATCAAAGATAAGTAATCTATGCAATCAGTTGCCACTATTTTACTGGGCCTTTTATTTGAGGACTAGATGTGAATATTTGGAATTGAATAAGAATGTTCTTGGCCCAAAACATAAAGTACCTGTCACTACAGCGGGCCATGATGAATTAAGTGGAACCTGTTCTAAACAGGCTACCCTGCATATTAAACTTCTCAAATATACTAACAAAGCACTTTTAGAAAAATTCTAACTAGGTCAGCAATACATTTGCTGTATATCACACGAATAATTCTAATGTAATTCATAAATAACTAGGCTTATGGAAATTGATGTTTTCTGTAAATATTGGATTGTGAAAAAACTCTCGCTGCCAGTCAAAGCAGAATTAAATTTAAGACTGGGATGTATCAAGGGAAATAATGGAGATTCATAGATTACAGGGTGAGAGGGTCAAGTGCTATGTATCATCTGGCATAAACAGAAACTTCAAGACCTATAGCTTTTTTCTATGGAGCTACAATTATATATCACTTTGATCCATATTCCTGAAGATATCTGAGCGAGAATTTCCAGAGGGTTGTTTCTATTACTTGCTTGAAGTTATTTGGAAAGGATTCATCCTAATACATCCTCTCTGCTTTGCTTTCCAACCATATTTTATTTCTTCTTTCTGGCCCTTCATGTTATTGCTTTGATTCATTTCTGCAGGATTTTGCCATTATTATCATTTGAGAATATTCAGCTACTTTATTGATAAATCATCGAATAATTTCTTCTGAAGTGTGAATAGTAGTAAACCAGGGATAAAAACACAAAAAAATCATATTTTCCAAAATGTATACCACTACTATGTGTTGGCCTAATACTATGACATGGAATATTTTATTCATCGAATATTCAGAGTGCTGACACTCAGTGTCCCTTCAGAAAAGAAGTAGAAGGAAATAATGAAAACTGGCCAACATTTCATGTAGGAAGATGTGAATTAGAGGCATGTCAACTTTTCCCTTTACACTACATATAGTATCTTCCAGAACCCAAGAACTGAACCCACAGCAGCAGCTTCTAGCAAACTTGAGCAGGGAAAAATAAAGCTGAGAGGAGAAGAAGTTCAACTTTTGGTCAATAGAAAGTTTTTAAGTCTTTATTTTAGAGAAAAGTTCAATTATTTTCTGAAGGTGAATGAACCACCCTTCTATGACACGAAGTTTGCTTTGGGGCAAAACATGTAGTGACCTAATTCTCTGAAAATGTTTTATAATCTGCAGGGATAAAAATTATAAAAAATAGCTGCATGTTCAGAAAATAAAGATAAAAAAATAGCAGCGAATCACTACAGAGTGTTGCTTAAGGAAGCATAAAGATATCTCTTAGCTCCTTACTATGCTAATTTTATATCTAAATATTTGCTGCATAGTTGTTGAGATAAAAGTGTCTTGATAAAAGTGTTTTGATTTAATTTTCATATTTTCCTACATGTCTAACAGACCAAATATGATGGCTGTGAAATACTTGATTTAATTAATAGGAAGATATAATACTTTTAAGTAACTTGTTTTAATTAATTATTTGTTGGCTGTCAACTGTGTCCTCATAATTAGAGAAAATGCCTACCTTGAGTTGGATTCCTAGCATCACACACACACACACACACACACACAAAAACATCTATCCTGCCCACAGAAACTATTCAACTGCTGGTTGCTTTTACATTTTAAATATGACAGGTAGCTCAAGCATACTATACAGTTGTCAGTCACCATTCCTATGGCTTGCCCTAGGCACCTGTCACTTCAAGAAGCATTGAGCAGAGACCTGGATTCCCAGCCGCGACTTCAGAAGGAACATATGACTCCAGGAATGCTGCCAGAGATGATTCTTGAACTGCCCCTGCTCTTGATGGATAGCTCTGTGCTTGGAGCTGTCTACTCGATAGGAATTTAGCTTTGGTTTATGCCAAAGGCACCTTCCTCTGACTAATCTTATTTGTACTGGTCTCTGGGAGGACCCCCTCACCCATCCCTCATTGCTCCAAACCTCAGCACACAGATATTCGGCTATGAAATGACCTTGATTTATGCTCTCAGATCTCACACAGGAAATGGGTAATTCCCTGAGACTCACCTTGCATGTGCTTCTTGTCAACTTGAGCTTGTCACTGAGGCTCATATTCTGGTCCTAACTTATGTATGAATAAAAAAAAGATTCAAAGAATATATGTAAAGATTCTTATTGGCTATGAATTTCTTCCTTCTTCTAGGATTAACTTCCTTGTTATTGATACAACAAACCAGTATAATTCATGAGTGTGGAAGTTAGATGAGCATTCATCTATGAATGGAACATTCAAGTAAAGAACAACTATGTTACATAAAATATATAGAAATTTTATTTTCTAGATATATTTTAGTGGGGGAAATACAAAATAAAAATTATACAAAAAGAATAAATTTAAGGAATACTTTTCCTATCAGCCTACAGTGGCCCAACATTGCTTCTTTTTCTAGTAATATTCAATGTGAAAGAGGAACTTTGGGGCTCTTTGGGCTCACATTATTTCAAACTAGTCCTTGAATCTTTTTAAAAAGGTCATTATCCATTATTACTGCTACTAAAACAATAACTAAAATTCACATATATCTGAACCTAAAACCCTGTCCCAGAAGGAAAGAATTGTAATGAGAATGTGCTTCATCAGAAGTTTCAATTAAACATCTCATAGTTTATCAAAGTTTTGCCATCCAAGCAATCAGTGATCTAACTTTAAGAGCGAAATTTTAAAGCAATACAAACAAGACCACCTATTATACAATTAATTAAAAATCTAGAATATCAGCTCTCCTTGATGTGAAAAATCTCATCTTAAAGAATTTACTTGACATTTTTGTGACAATTAGTCATTTTCTTTCTGCTTTTTTGATTACACCTGGCGATGCTCAAGGACTACTTCTGGCTATGCACTCGGGAATTACTCCTGGTGGTGTTCAGTAACCATATGGGATGCCAGGGATAGAACATGGGTTGGCTGTATGCAAGGCAAACGGCCTACCAGCTATACTATCATTCTGGCTCCCAGTACTACTATCATTAGTAGTTTTCCACTCTATCATTACTGTCTGTCCTACCACCTATTTTTCAGATGATAAGACTACAAAACATTTTTCTTTTTGCATTGTGGCACCAAGATATCATGATGTGGAAAACAGGGCTCAAGTCACACCTTATTTACTTCCTTTTTATACAGAATACTGAACAACAATGTATATATAATAAAATATAACAACTATATTTTTTGTTGCACACTTCAAACATTATCAGAGGGTGCCATAGAGACAAAATCATATAAAGCAGATACAGCAATTTACAAACATAGCAGGGTGGTGTTATTTATTATGGGGGAGAAATGTGTCCTTTATGACTCACTGATTTCTGGGTCATTGCTGAGTGACAGTCCGAGGTGGCATTGTGTATTTAGCATAATGACCCAGAGTCATCTAATCAATTTAAGTTATTTTTATAACCTCAGGTTCAGGAGTCAGAGAATTGTGTCATGCATTTTTATTTAAAGATTTCAAGCTTAGAATTGAAGTATAAAAGTTTATTGTGGATACTTTGTGTAGTCAATAGAGAACCTGATTTCAGTGGTAATATTCAGGTTAGTTTGACCTGGAAGTCCTGATATAATGCTCCAGGGCCCGCTGCTCCCTGCAAATCCTTGTCAGGTTCCACTGCAGTGGTTGCACAATTACCTTTCTTTTCTATTAGGTGTTTTGTACCCAAGAGGAAAAATTGAAATTTCTTTAGATTTACTCACAGCTCCTGGTCCACAGTTTGAAATCTGAAAATGTTTATGTAGAATGATACCTTTGAAATATGCCATGGGTGATCTGGGGAAGGACTAAAATATTCTGAACCTCATGATTTTTCAAATTTAATCAAGATGAACACTCCTCTATTTTTTGGTACCAAATGGCTATATATTGTAAGCTAGTCCATTGAATTGGTGAGGACATCCAAGAAGTCAGATTAAGATAATTTAAACGTGAAATGTATTGCCATGAGACTTTTAAATTACCTGTTGGAAAATATCTAATTGACAGAAAAGGAATTTTCCAGCGGTATAAAAAATATGCAAGATATAGTCAAGTAAAGATCTAAGATATACCAAGGTTTACTATTTCAACTGACTTACTATGATACATTTTATAATTTAGAAGAATATGTGTTAGCCTGAAGAAACCAGGGAATTCAAATAGAATTTATGAGAAAATTACAAGTGTCTATTGAACACAGGTTATATTCCTATTATCCTTTATGGTCACATTTTGTCTTATAACTTAACGAGCAATATTATTCAAACATTTTATTTATACCTATGTATGTACATATATGTTTAATGCACAAATATATAAGTACATGTATTATTCATATAATAATAAATAAATATTATAAATAAATAAATGAATATTCATATATTTATAGTGTAAAATATATGAATATATGTATAAATTAAATATTTTAAATATATTGCTAATTAAGTAATAAAACATATCACATATAAATGTCTTATTCCCTCTCATACTTTTTTTATCTTGGTGGTTCAAATAACTTGTTGGTTTTATTATCATCAAGCTAAAACATATTTGGCACGTTCACTTTTTATTCGCATGTATTTTATCACTTATTAATTTTGGAAAATATATGTTTTAGAAAAGTAATGTACCTACATTTTTTGTATAATTATGTGTGTAGTAACCATATGTAAAGACTAATAGTTAGAGATTCCCCAAAATATATTTCAGTATTACTCTTGGTATTTTATATTATCTTATCTTATTCATTGTTGAGGGCCTGGGGTGAATCTTGGAAGAGCAGGAGTGTCGGGCCAGTGTGGCAAAGATGTTCAGATTGTTGGTGCTTGTGAGCCCTCAGAGCCACACAACAGTCATAACATGCCACTTGGGGCCACCAGGACCATATACAGTCCTGGTACCATATGGCACTCCAGGGCCATATGGTAGAGTCTGTGCTTGCTTGGCATGCGCTCTACCACTTAGCTGTCTCTCCAAACACTTTTCTAGGTTCTTTTGGGTTTTTTTGAGTACATGGGAATTGAATCACTTGATCACTTGGATCCCAGTTATTCATCGATTTGCTTGAGCGGGAACCAGTAACATTTCCATTGGACCCTATTACGTGCCAATGTAGCCCAATGGCATCTTGTTGATACAGGGTGACATTTTGATCAACGTGATTTAGCTGATGAGCCATCATGATGTAGCTGCTCTTGGGGACAAAACACATTTGTGATGAAGGCAGCTTGGGGGAGCAGTGCAGTGCCGAATCCAGCACAGATTGCATCCCATCATCAGTACTGTGTGAACGGGCTTCATCTTAGCCTGTGCAACTAAAGACGAAACTCAAGATGGATATATTGATTTGAGTATTTGAGGTATCTCTGGAAAATTCCAGTTTTGGTGAATAATTTAAAAGGGCTCTTTTTTGTAGTTACATGCATTTAAAACAAATTGAGTACCATTTATTGGTCAACTATCTTTCACTAAAACTCTATGATGAAATTTTATTAATGTTTTGGTGCTGTTTTATGTTTGTTTACATTTACACATTTTTTTTAAAAATTGGGGGCAGGCCAGAGCAGTAGTTCAGTGGGTTCAATCCCTGACACCCCTTGTGGTCCCCTGAGAACCTCCAGGAGTGATTTGAGTGCAGAGCCAGGAGTAAACCATAAGCACAGCCAGGTGTGAAACCCTCCTCCCCCACCCCACCCCACCCCACCCCCTGCCATGGGAATTGAATATAGGGTACCATATGAGCAAGGAAGGAACTGTCCCAGTAACATTCTATATCATATCTATATTTATGCATATAAAATAATGTGAAGGATTGAATGATTATGTGTGAGATGTTAGAAAGTCAAATTGTATTTTGCATGTGATTATTTTAGGATTTTTTGATTAACTCCTGGAGGTGCTTAGGGCTGGCTCTTGACTTTACATTCAGACATCACTTCTGACAGGGATCAGAGGAATATATGGGGTGCCAAAGATCATACCTTTGCTGTGTGCAAAGCAAGTGCCCTATAGGGTGGACTATTGTTCTTGTCTACACATATGAATACTTTTGTAAGAAATGAAGTTGAGTCAGTTAAAATAACACTACAGCAACAACCAGATTTTCAGATAAGGAAGAATGAAGTACATTGAGAACTGATTATGTCTTTCTAAGGACCACCTGTAACAAAATGTCAAAACACCAAGAGACAGTAAAGGAGGAATAGACATATTGAGGGCTTGGACAGTAAGTTGACATTGTTGACACATTATCTCTGGGTGACAAAATAAGAACAATCATTGTGGCAGCATAATACTGTAAGTATTTTTGGCATAGTGCTTGGGTTCAAGCTCGAACTCCAAGTGCATAGCCAAGAGCAAACCTTGAGCACTGCCAGGGGTGCCCCCAAATAAAACAAACATAAAGGTAATAAGGCAAAAAAGGAAAAGGTGAGAGAGTGTATAGTAGTTGAGGCAGTTAACTTGCATGTCACAAACCTTAGTTTGATCTCATCAGCATATATGACCGCCTAAGCACCGCCAGGAATGACTCCTGAATGCATAAGTAGAAGCATTCCCTGAGCACCTCCGGGTTGTCCACAAACCACCACCTCTCCAGACACACACACAAAGAAGGAAATAAGAGATTAGAAATGACATTACTTACAGATTAAGATATCAATAGTGAAGACAACTTATCTCTTATTGCCATATAAACATCAGATGAAGAGGTAGCAACAAATTCATCATAGCCATTACTAACAGTATAAAGACTGGTACATTGATGGCAAAAAAGCTGTGGTGGGAGATTTTAACACCCACCTGTTGTGATTATACAGACCAACTAGACATAAAATCAACAAGGAAATTGAAGATATAAGTAAATAATTAGAAAAAAACAAGCTCTAATATACATGAAAAGGGCCCAAGAGTCAAATAGACAGTCTTCATCATATGCATGACAAGATAGAGTACATGCAGGGGCACAGTAATAGTATTCAGACAGCATTGAAAATAGGAATCATTTCTGGTTCCCTTATGCCGCAAATGTAGACATTAATTATAAAACGGAAATTTGGCAAATCTACGACATTTGGAAATTCGATAAGAACCATTGGATCAAAGAAGCCTGAGTGATGAATACTTATTTGTAGCACCACTTAGTAAAGTGGCAGTGGATGCTTCTAAATTATTGATAAAATTTAACACTTAACTTTTAAATAATTTAACAATTTTAAATAATTCTTCCTTCACCTCCCAATCTATCACAGCCTCTCCCACCCAGCTCCTTTTACAAATTCTATAAAAAGAGTTCTCCCTCACCTCAGAATAAAGTAATATTAGTAACCCCATAATGTAGAAATATAATTAGAGAACAAAGCAGTATAAGGTATATGAAAGTTGAAAATTAGCATATTATACTGCAAATTATAAAGAAGTCCCAAGACAGTTATAAACACTGCTTATCATGGAGTAAAACTTTGAAATGTGCTGGACAGAAAATAAACAATGTCTTTGAGAACTATTACTCATCATGAAGAAACATCACATATATATATAATTGCTTAGATAAGTATGTATTTATATATGCATATATATAATTTAGTATACCACATGCATGGCAGAAAGTGGGAAGCTACCCGTGTTGTATTTGATATGCCCAACCCAGTAACAATTATAGACCTCATTCCCATGAACTGAAAGAATGGTTTGAGGCTCTTCATGTTCCAGGAGCTAGCAGATGCCCTTGGGCTACACTAGCATGATGCAAGTGATACAAGTGACATATACTATAAATATATAGTATATGTCATATACTATATATATTATAAATATAGTATATATATAGACATATATTATAAATATATATATATAATCATATATTTGTCATATAATTATAATTATATAATTGTATATATTATAAATATATATTATTTAAGTTATTTAGAGATTTTAAGCAATTTCCCAGAACACTAGTGATAAACTAAAATATGTAAATTGATAAATCTTACAGATTCAATACCATATCAACATCCATAAAATGATGAAATATAATGACATAACAAAGGCATACAATCTCTTCACAATAAAAATGAAACAAAATAAGTTACTCAGGATAAGTTTAACAAAAATGATAGGTTATTATATTTTTTTAAAAAGCTAAATATATTACTTTCCTATGAAAATGTCCTTAATGTCCTTTTCTTCCCTAATTGCTGTGGCTGTTCTTCAAGTACTATATTGAATAGAAGTTGTGAGAATGAGCAGCCTTGTCTTGTCCTCAATGTTAGGGGAAAAGCTTTCCATTTTTTCCCCATTTAAGCTAAAGGCATCTTCAATGATGAAACACCACTAACAAAGCAATGGAAGCAAAGATAAACATATGGGACTACATGAAATTAAAAAGCTTCTGCACCTCAAAAGAAACAGTGACCAAGATACAAAGACAGTCTACAGAGTGGGAAAGAATATTCACCCAATACCGATGATATGAATTACTTGATCACTTGATCAATTGACATCCTTTTTATTCATCAATTTGCTCGAGCGGGCACCAGTAACATATCCATTTGACATTGTTTTCCCAATATAAATATATATGTATATATAGTATGATACCAATATCCAAGATCAGGCAAAACATGAATTAGGAGGTCTTGTCAACAGGTGGAATGAATCTACCACGAAATTGTGGGAGTCAAGAGATTAAGTAAGACAGAGAAGTGAAGTGTGCTAATAATCATCAAAAATGATAATACCAGCCAAGAACGGAGCATTGCATATAGGCAAACAGATACATATGATAACCTCTAAATGTTTGTATTGCAAGCCACAATGTGTAACAGAAGGAAGAGAGAGAGAAGAGAGAGAGAGAAAGAGAGAAGAGATAAAGAACGCACCATAGACGCAGGCTAGGGGAGGGGGAGAAATTGGGGACATTGGTGGTGGGAAATGGGTATTAGTGGAGGGATGGGTGCTGGAACACTGTATGACTGAAACCCAGACATGAACATCTTTGTAATTGTATATCTCATGGTCATATAATAAAATATTTATAAAAAAGAATGATGCTCGCTGTGGCTTGTCATAGATGACTTTAACTATATTGAGTAAGGTTCCTTCAATTCCCATTTTATGGAGAGTTATTTATCATGAATTGGCATTGAATCTTGTTAAAAGTTTTTTCTGCATCTATTATTATGATCATAAGGTTTTTATTTTTCCTCTTATTGATATGACTTATTATGTTCATTGACTTGCAGATGTTGAACCATCCTGCATTCCCAGGATGAATCCTACTTGGTCATGATATATAATATTTTTGATGATTACTTTGGACTCTATTTGCTAGTATTTTATTGAAGAGCTTGCATTTGTGTTCATCAGGGAGTTTTGTCTGAAGTTTTCCTTCTTCGTGACATCTCTGTCTGCTTTGGGAATCAGGGTGATAATTGTCCCATAGAAGCTATTTAGAAGTGTTTCTGTTTCTTCAATTTCCTGGAAGAGCTTGAACAGGACTGGGAATAGGTCCTCTTTAAAGGTTTGGTATCAATAGACGCAGAGAAAGCATTTGACAAGATCCAGCACCCGTTCATGATTAAAACCCTCCAGAAAATGGGAATTGAAGGGACTTTCCTCAAGATAGTTACAGCCATCTACCAAAAGCCCACAGCGAGCATCATTCTCAATGGGGAAAAGTTGAAAGCCTTCCCCCTGAGATCAGGGACAAGACAAGGTTGCCCACTCTCACCTCTTTTATTCAATATAGTACTGGAAGTACTTGCCATAGCAATCAGAGAAGAAAAGGACATCAAGGGAATCCAGATAGGCAAGGAAGAAGTCAAGCTATCATTATTTGCAGATGACATGATATTATACCTAGAGAACCCTAAACTCTCTACCAAAAAACTCCTAGAATAGACGCATATAGTAGAGTGGCAGGATACAAAATCAACACGCAAAAGTCGGTGGCTTTCCTATATACAAATAATGAAAGAGAAGAAAGGGATATTAAGGAAACAATTCCATTCACAATTGTGCCACAGAAAATCAAATACCTAGGAATCAACTTACCCAAGTGTGTAAAGGACCTGTACAAAGAAAACTACAAGACACTGCTCCAAGAGATAAAAGAGGACACAAGGAAATGGGAACACATTCCCTGTTCATGGATGGGGAGAATCAACATTGTCAAAATGGTAATACTCCCTAGAGCTCTATACAGATTCAATGCAGTCCCTATGAGGATACCCATGACATTCTTCAAAGAAATTGACCAAACAATCCTGAAATTTGTATGGAACAATAAACCCCAAGGATAGCTAAAGCAATCCTCGGGAAAAAGAAGATGGGAGGCATCACCTTACCCAACTTCAAACTGTACTACAAGGCAGTAGTAATTAAAACAGCATGGTATTGGAATAAAAACAGACCCGTGGACCTATGGAATAGAATTGAGTATCCTGACACCCAACCTCAAACACATGATCATTTAATCTTTGATAAAGGTGCAACGAGTCTAAAATGGAGTAAGGGAAAGCCTCTTCAATAAGTGGTGTTGGGAAAACTGGGCAGCGACATGTAAAAAATGAATTTGGACCTGTGTCTAACACCATGCACAAAAATCAGATCAAAGTGGATTAAAGATCTCAATATCAGACTTGAATCCATAAAGTACATTGAAGAAAATATAGGAAAAACCCTCCATGACATTGAAGCTAAATGCATCTTCAAAGATGAAACATCTCTAACAAAGCAACTAGAAGAAAAGATAAATATATGGGACTACATGAAACTAAAAAGCTTCTGCACCTCAAAAGAAACAGTGACTAAGATACAAAAGCAGTCCACAGAATGGGAAAGAATATTCACCCAATACTCATCTGATAAGGGGTTAATATCCAGGATATATCAGGCACTGGTAGAACTTTTACAAGAAGAAAACAAACAACCCCATCAAAAAATGGGGAGAAGAAATGAACAGAAACTTCAGCAAGAAAGAAATTCGAATGGCCAAAAACATATGAAAAAATGCTCATCATCACTAATCATCAGAGAGATGCAAATCAAAACAACAATGAGATACCACTTTACACCACAGAGACTGGCACATATTCAAAAGAACAAGAACAACAAGTGCTGGCGTGGGTGTGGGGAAAAGGGGACACTCATCCATTGTTGGTGGGAATGCCGGCTGGTACAGCCTTTCTGGAAAACAATATGGACATTCCTCCAAAGACTAGAAATTGAACTCCCATTTGACCCAGCCATACCACTCCTGGGAATCTACTCTGGGAAACCAAAAATACGCAGCGGAAACACCATCCCTACTTTTATGTTCATAGCAGCATTATTCACAATAGCCAGAATCTGGAAGCAACCCGAGTGCCCGAAAATAGATGACTGGATAAAAAGCTTTGGTACATCTACACAATGGAATACTATGCAGCTGTTAGGAAAAATGAAGTTATAAAATTTGCCTACAAATGGATGGACATGGAGAAGATTATGTTGGAGCGAAATTAGCCAGAAGGAGAGAGACAGTTACAGAATGACTGCATTTATCTGCATAACATAAATATATAGGTACATATTATGATACCAATATCCAAGGTCAAGTGAAACATACATCAGGAGGTCCTGTCAAAGGTGGAAATTATCACAAACGTGTGGGAGTCAGAGGCTAGGTAAGACAGAAAATGGAACAGTGTGCTAACAATTGTGAGGGTACTAATGCCAACCTAGAACTGAGCATTAAATAGAGGCAAAAGGATACACATGACCACCCTTTAATGTATGTTTTGTAATCCATAGTCTGGAGAGGGAAGGAAAAGAGAAAGATAGAGAAATGGAAAGAAATAAAGAACCTGCCATGGAGGAGGGCTGGGGGGAGGGGGGGAGGGAACCGGGGGCGTTGGTGGTGGGAGATGGGCACTGGTGGCGGGATGGGTGCTGCTACACTGTACGACCAAAACCCAAATATGAACTTTTTAATTGTATATCTTTGTAATTGTAAAAATAAAAAAAATAAAAAAATAAAAAAAAAAAAAAAAAGGTTTGGTAGAACTCACTGGTGAATCTATCTTGACCTGGGCTTTTGTTTTTGGGCAGAACTTTATTTACTGATTTCATCTCCTTGTTGGTGATAGGTTTGTTGATGTATTCCAAATCTTCTTGTTCCATCCTCAGGAGGCTTTAGGAATTCAGGATTTTGTTCATTTTTTCTAGGTTCTCTTGTTTTGTGGCAGACTCTTAAAAATTATCTTTGATGATCTTTTGAATTTCTGTGGTTTCTGTTGTGTCCCCTTTTCATTTCTGATTCTATTTCAGGGTTCTCTCTTTTCCTTTCCTGACGAGTCTTGTAAGTGACTTTTCAATCCGGTTTATTTTTTCAAAAAACCAGCTCTTGGTTTCATTGATCTTCTGGATTGTTTTTTTGGGATTCCGTCTCATTGATTTCCACTCTAAGTTTTATTTCTTTCTTTCTGCCTGGGTTGAACTCTTTTGCTGATCACTTTCTAAGATCTTAAGCTGTGAAATCAGACTGGTTTGGATGACTTTTTTTTCTTTTCCGATGAATGCTTGAAAGGCTATGTATGAACTTTCCTCTTAATACTACTTTCACTGTATCCCACAAGTTCTGGTAATTCATATCTTCAGTCTCATTAGTTTCCAGGAATTTTTTCATTTCTTCTTTCATTTCTTTTATGAAACTCTGGTTGTTAAGCAGTGAGCAGTTTAGTTTCCAGGTGCTTGGTATTATTCTCCATTTTTGTGTATGATTAACTTCTATTTTCAGTGCATGTTGGTCTGAAAAAAATAGTTGACGTAATTTCTATCTTCTTTATTTTATGTAGGCATGTTTTGTGGCTCAGCATGTGATCTATCTTTGAGTATGTTCCATGTGCTCTGGAGAAAAATGTGTATTTTGCTATTTGGGGATGAAATGTCCCATATATATCTATTAGTAGTCTTACTTCCATTTCTTCCTTTAGGGTTAGTATTTGCTTGGTGAGTTTCCATCTTATTGCTCTATCAAGAGTTCATAGAGCAGTGTTAAAGTCTCCAATTACAATCGTGTTGCTGTCTATGTCTTCTTTGAAGTCTATTGGCAGTTGTTTCAGGTATTTTGCTGCACCCTCATTGGGTGTAGGTACATACATATACATATATATATGTATATATATGTATATATATATACACACATGTTTTGGTGTGTATTTTTTCCTGATATATGTATTCTTTGATTATTAAGTAGTGATCCTCACTGTCCCTTCTTATCTTTTTCAGCCTGAAGTCTATGTTGTAGGATACTAGTATGACCACACCGACCTTTTTTGGAGGGGTTGTTTGAGTGAAAAATTGATTTCCAGCCTTAACTTTGACCCTGTCTTTGATTGCTCAGATGTGTTTCTTGAAGACAGTAGAATGTGGGTTTAAGTTTTGATCCGTTTTTTCATTCCGTGTCTCTTAACTGGTGCATTTAGACTGTTGACATTGAGAAAGATTATTGTCATGGAATTTTGTGACATCTTTCTATATAAGTTTGTTGTTCTTTTGGGTTTTGTCTGTCTTATGTAGCTCTCTCAGCCCTTTTTTAAGGTTGACTTTTTGTCTATGAAGTTCCTGAGCTGTTGTTTATCCAAGAAATTGTGTATCTATCCTTCAAATCTGAATGAGTCTAGCCAAGTAAAGAATTCTTGGTGAGGCCTTCATTTATTGAGTTTTTTTTCACTTTATCCCACCACTGCCTTCGGGCTTGGTGGCCTATCTTTTCTGATATGTCTGTTGAAAGTCAAATGGATTCTCGTTTGTATAACATTTCCCTCTTTGATCTGACCACTTGAAAAAATTATTTCTCTATTTGTGGCATTATTCTTTCTAGGATATGCTTGGAGTCTTTTATTGGGGTCTCTTTTTACTGATATCCTCAGGTTTCTTTGATCTGGAAGCCTATGTCCTTTAACTCTGGGGATTTTTCTGTGAGGACTTTTTAACTGTACCAATATCCTTGGGGTTGCCTTTTTGTTCCTCTGGGACTCTGATGATTCTTATGTTGTTCTCTTGAATTCATCCCAATGTTCTCTGTTCCACTGCTGATCCATTTCTCAGTCCTTTTCATCAGTTGCATTTCCCTAAGTACTTTCTGCAGCTCATCCTTATCCTCACTGATTCTGTCTTCCACTAATGTCATCCTGCTGTAGAGAGCCCCTATTGAGGATTTCGTTTCATCTACTGAGTTTTTTATTGATAATATTTCTGTTTGTATTTTTCTAATTTCTGCTTTCATTTCCTCCCATTTATTGACTGCCCTTTTTACTGCTTCATTTATGTCTGTATTTTATTGAACATCCATTTTATTTTGTCGTTGAGCTCATTAAACATCCTCACCATTTCTTCTCTGAATACTTTGTCAGAGAGATGATGTACATCTGCACTCTTTTTCGAGTCTTCAGGGTTGGTTTCTTCATCTGCTCTTTGAGCTGAGAATCTCGCGTTGCTTCTCCATGGTGCTGTAGTAGCCAGGGATGGATTTTCTGGGGCACTGTTTCTTCCTCACTGTCAGGTAGGTGTTCTCTTCCTCTTTGAGGATATTACTTTCTTCTTGGTATAGAATTTCCTGCTTTTTGTATTAATATGCAGCAGCCCGGCTAGCCACACCCCCAGGGAGGTTACCTGAGGGGGAGGTGTCCTGGCTTGCAAAAGTTCAAAGTGATTCATTTATTTCCTATGCAGCTCGGAATTCTGGGAGCTATAGTTTTGGTTTATTTCCCTAGCACGTGGTTACAGTAGTCCTGAGGACTGCCATTCTGCTGCTTTTGCTGCACACTTGCAAAAAATTCTAACTTTTAAACATTAATTACATTTTAAAGAATTAGATTAGGTCATTAGTGTTAAAATTCAAGATATTCCAGCCACTCACAAGGTGCCCAGGAGGGATGGTGGGTTCTAGCCCTGACACGCCACCCCAGCAGAGCCTTGCAACAAGCCAAACGACCCCCCACTCCATGAAGGCCGCCATTTTCCACATCCGGACTTCCCTCTCATCTCTTCCCACCCAGAAGACCAGCCTATCACAGCCTGGTTCGCACGACCTCAAGCGGCCACATGGTTCATCAATAAATGCTGGATTTAGAGATGACTACAAGAGTATGCTACCCGCATGGCAGAGCCTGGCAAGCTACCCATGTCGTATTTGATATGCCAAATACCAGTAACAATTTTAGACCTATTCCCATGACCTGATGGAATGGTTTGAGGCTCTTTATGTTCCTGGAACCATAGGTGCCCTTGGGCTCTACTAGCATGAGACAGGACATATGGAGCTGTTCCTGGTGCCCACTCGAGCAGTTGATGATGAATGGGATGATAGTGATACAGTGATACCCCAGGGGTTGGAGCAATAGCAGAACGGGTAGAGCATTTGCCTTACACATGGCTGACCTGGGTTTGATCCCTGGCGTCCCATATGGTCTCCTGAGCACTTCCAGGAGTAATCCTGAGTGAAGATCCAGGAGTAACCCCTGAACATCACCAAGTGTGAACAAAAAAAAAAAAAAAGAAATTTTATACTCCATTATGACCAAAGTTCCCACACACCTCCACCACTGTCCCTATGTCTCTGGTCTATAAGCTGGGTGAAAAGCAAAATTAAAATTTATTTCCATTTATTGCCTGTGAGCACATTATAGAAATATCACAAAATCTGGTTTATGTCCACCTAAGTCCTTTATTGAGTGTGTTGGGAATTCTTGGTTTTGTGTTGGCATTAACTCTTATATTATATTGACTAACTTATATTGTCTAACTTATATTGACATTGACTTTTTTTCAATTGTGTTTCCTGTGTAGTCTATGCTGATACTGTTTACAAAAATGGTATAGACTAATTGAAAAGAGGAAATTTTAAACTGCCTTTCCTTTGTAATCAGACCCAAACTTTTTCATTTATTTGCTGCCATCTTTTGCTTATTTTATCCTATTCTAGCTTTTGGATTTTGTAACAAGTCAATTAAAATATCTTTCTTCTAAAGATGTTTCATTATTCAGTTTAAGTTTAGTTATCGTGCAGTGATAAGCAACCTAAGGTCTTAGTGATTTTCATATAATAAAGTTTATTTCCCACTTATGTTGATAAATACTTTGATTGTTTGCAATTCTACTCCATGTATCCTTACCTAACAGATCAGGCTGCCAGAAAAAATTGTACGACATTGCTGACCTCCTTCCTTATAGATATGCTGCTTCTTGAGAGTGTAACATGTTAGTGGATCCATAATTCACTGGACAAAGAAGTTATATACCCAGAAGTGATATTCCTAAAGCCAGAAAACAAAATTTTTCTCTCCAAAATATTCAAATGTTTAGTAAAAATTGCTATCACCTTTTCTATGGATATATATCTATTAATGTTATTTTACTCTACAATTTTAACTCTATGCTAGTGAAAATACCTTTATGCAATGATTAATAAAATTGGCCCCAGAAATATTCTCTCTTTCCTACAACTTTTGATGCAAGTTTCTCCCTCTCTTTAACTCTCCTTGTATTTTTTCTAAAAAATTCTGTTTTGCTTAAAAAATGAAGATTGGGGCTGGAGCGATAGTCCAGCGGGTAGGGTGTTTGCCTTGCATGCAGCTGGCCCATGCCGGCCGGGTTAGATCCCCGGCATCCCATATGGTCCCCTGAGCATCGCCTGGAGTAATTCCTGAGTGCAGAGCCAGGAGAAACCCCTGAGTATCGCCGGGTGTGACCCAAAAAAAAAAAAAAAAATAATAATTGAATATTTTTTACTCCAAAGATGCCAAAATTGACTAAATGCAGCAGTACAAAAATTTCTGTATGGGGTCATTGATGTATTTATATAAACATTTATCAATATATCTTTTCATGATTCTATATATTGACTCATAAATAATGCTGAATTGAACATTGGGATATATATATACTTTTCTAGTGTTTTTGTAATTTTGGAAAAATTGGAAATTTTAAAATTTAATCCAAATGTAGCATAGCTATATCATAAAATTTTGTTAATCTTTTAAGTTATTGGCATTACTTTTTAGGGACCTTAAATTTTAAGGTATATGCCATTACCTGTACTAACTACACTACTTTGCATTCTCACCAACAATATATAACTCAGTTTTCTACAGATTCTTCATAATACTTGTTCATTCTTTTCATTTTTAATTGGGGCCACTCTTATGATGGCTAGAAATGATTATCAGTACAATACTTGATTATGCTTGGAGACATGATGGCAGTCAGAGTCTCTTACAGGATAGACATCTGCTGTCATTTTAATAGTTGCTATTCCAATAGGTGTGATCTTGTAGCTTATTTGTTTTTTATTTTTCTAATATTTAGCAATGATAAACAAAACCTCTTGGCCATCTATATGTCTTCTTTAAAGACAGTCTATTTAACTTCACTTTATCACTGTATCACTGTCTTCCCATATATCATCAATTTGCTTGAGCGGACACCAGTAACATCTCAATACGGCCTGTCACATGTGAGAGAGCCCAAGAGCATCATCCTGCTCCAGGAACTTAAAGACCCTCAAACCATTCCATCAGGTCATGGAAATGAGGCCTATAAATGTTACTGGTATTTGGCATGTCAAATACGACACTGGTAGCTTGCCAGGCTCTGCCATGCAGGTGGGATACTCTAGGAGTCATCTCAACACTTGAGCAATTATTGAACCGCAAATCGGGCATGCAAGACAGGCCTTGATCAGCTCTTCTGCTGAGTGGCTCTGAGGAGAGGGGAGTCCGGATGTGGAACGCCCTCATGGTGTGGGGGGTTCCTCTGGCTTCTTGCGAGGCTATGCTGGGATGGCGGACCAGGGCTAGAATCCACCATCCCTCCCAGGTGCCTCGTGATCATCTGGGCACAGAGGAGAGGAAGTAGCAGCTCTGCCCCGTGTGTGAGTCTCAGGATCAACATACCTGGGCTGGTCTTCGACTGCTGCTATTTAACTTATGCATATATATACACACACACATACATATATGTATGCATTAAATTAATATTATTTTTTGGCTTTTGGGGACACACTCAGCAATGTTCAGCAGTTCCTCCTGGCTCTGCACTGAGGAATAACTTCTGGTTGTGTTTAGGGAACCATATGAGATGCCAGGAATTAAACCAGTTGTACCATGTATAAATGCTGTATCCACTGTAAAGTGGCTCCAGTCCCAGAAATTATAATTTTAATGTAAATATGAAATATTTCAAGTTATGATTACATGAATAAACTTACAGAATATTATGCTAAGCAGAATAAGACAAAACAAGAGAGATATCATTTGGTTTCACACATGTGAAAGGTAAAGAAACAAAGGAAATGAATAAACAAGACAAATTGCAAACATTTAGATTCTATATTGCTTATCAGTGGAGAAGACTGATGGATGGCTGAAGTGGATAAATGGAGCCAATTTTATGCTGATAGATGGAAACTAGACTTTTTTGAGCAGAATTTACTGTATACAGATATCAGGAAATAATTCTAAACATGCAATTTTTAATATAAATAAATTTTCATTAATTAAAAAAAATAAAAACATCTCCGTTTATCACACAAGACAAATATAGTAAATATTTTTCTGAGCCAAGAAATGTTTGTTACAATTTTTTTCTGGTGATGTATCTGGGATTAATTATACCTAAGATTAGAAAACAGGTCATGGGTTAGATTTGTCTACTAGTTCTTATTTCATAACCAGTAAGACAGTTTTCTTATTAACTGATTAGATAAGAAATTCATAACTTATATTAGGTCCTGTAGTAGTAACTATTCCTACAGAATGTTTTACTACTTGATATAAATTTAAGGTTTTATTAGTGATAAGACCTACTCTAATTTAAAGCAGGCCATTTAATATCATTTGAGTCTATGGGGGAAAAATCCAATTGCAAGACATTGTCTCAAACATTTATTTTATTTCTTATAAAATTTTTGATTTTTGACCCATACCTGGTTGAGCTCCGGACCCACTATTCTATACCTAGAGATAATTCCTGGTTGCGCTCAAGGTACTATAAATGTGGTGCTGGGGATAAAACCTGAGTCTGTTGTGTTCAATACAAGCATCTTGTTTTCTTGGAGGCAGGAGGAAGGTGGAGACACACTAGAGTGCTTCTGAGTTACTCAAGGCTCTGCGCCCAGGGATCACTCATGGCTATGTTGGGGGACTATATGTGATGCCAAATATGGAACCTGGATCCGCTGTATGTAATGCAGCACCTTACCTGCTATACTATCTCTCTGGCTCAAGGTCTTAACATCCGGCCTTGAAATGTCAGTTTTAAGTGTTTTACTTTCATGAGCTATTCTTTACAAAGGGAAATTCTGTGATATTTACTTGGTTGGCGTGAATATGCTGGTAATTAAGAACACATAATGAGATAAATGGGCTGAGTAATGATAAATTCTGTATTGTAATACCTAAAAAAAGGTATCAAAGTCCTGGAAAATGGTACTTATTGCACCAACTTAGTGAAAAAGGCACATATTTTATCTAACATCTAAGTACTTGAAGCTAACCACATGTCTACATACCATAAAGCAATAATAACAAATATAATTAAATTATAAAATCTAGACAAAACTTTAGTGGATTTCCTACAGTTTAGCATAAGTATAGTATATTGAATATAATTTAAATATTAAGATAGTTTTTCTATTATCTTGGTATTCTATTGGTTTCCTGTTTACTGAAAAATATTTGTAAAATTTTATTCTTCAATTTTATATTTATGTATTAATTATTCTTTCTTACTAAAAATAGATTAAGTGCAAATTTCTTACCCCTGTAAATGCAGGATTAAATATAAACAAATGTTAATTGATTCATTGAACTTTTTGAAGCAACTATTTAACATTTTCAATAAAAGGAAGCATACATCTAATGCCAGGAGGCAGTTTTTGCAAAGATATACATTATAATTATGCTTCTGTTTTCATTCCATCCTAATAACTGGAACTGGGAAATTCTGTTTTTCTACCTCTGGATCTGAAACCATGATTCAGACAAAGCTCCATTAAACCCCACCAACACATTAAAGGTCACTGCAGTCTCATATGTTTGTGTTGTACCAACTAAATATTGCAAAAACTCTATCAGTTACCAGAAAATTTCAGAAATGCCAGGAAATGGCAAGAGTAAAATGAGGACACAGGTGATAAATTCATCTGTTTGACAAATAGAAACACAAATAAATAGAATATTATTCTTTCTCTCAAGGAAATCATTCTGCATAGACAGCTAAAATTAAATGATACAAATATATAATTGAAGAAATAAAATTAAATGATAGCCAAATTGACAAATAGAATATTTAATGTAGATAACAAGTGAATTTCCATTAAATAGCTAAACTGACCTTAATTGGAAAATCCTCTTCTCCCTTTCAAACACAGAGATGTACTATTTAGCATATAACATCCCAACATGAATAGAGCAGATTCAAATTATAAACAAGGAAAGAAAAAATTCAAACTCTTACATGAAAAATGTAATTGAATGTGGGAAAGGAGATATTGAAGAGAAGTTGAAGACTCTGAAACATGGGGATTTACTGCAATTTTCTGGGATGCCACTACTACAGGGAGGGAAGAGACTCTTTGATCTAAGCGTTAAAAAAAAGCTAGTATATAAAGTCAGAGCTGCTCATAAAATAAAAATCATGCAAATTCTTACCATCCAAAAAATGTTAAAAATTTATGCATTAAAAACAAAATTAATGAGCAGGGAAGTCGGCACTGATAGTGGGATTGGTGGTGATATTACATGCCTAAAACTCTATTATGAGTCGCCTTATAAGTCATGTTGTTTAGAGGGGGAAAAGCAAATAAAGAATTACAATGCATTATTTTACTATGAAATAAAATATTGACTCCAAACATCAAATAGAAGAATAATGGAAATAGTTATCTAACTTAAAAATAATCTCAAATAAGAATCTTACACATGCATGGGCCACCACCCCAGAAGGGCCTCGGAAGCAGCCAGGGGAAACTTGCTCACCATAATTGCAGTCATTTTCAATGTCAGATTCCACAGCTCATCAGAGCCCCACCCTAGCAAGAAGCCTATTTCAAGCCCACTCAGCAGAGCCCCACACAACACAGCAGCCTATTTCAAGCCCAAGTAGGCAGTTCTCGGTGGTGAAAGTCACGGGGCTTTTTGTGGAGATGGAGCTGGGGACCCCTTCCCCATCTCTATCCTGCCCTGGAGGCCTGATGACCTACCCATGAACTGCCTCCACGATGTCAGCCATGATGCAGAGACTCAGACACACAGGGCAGAACTGCAATCCAGCTCTTCCCAGGCCACGTGGTACATCAAACTAGTGGAACCAAAGACGTTCTAGACACTCAGAAAGTAAATTCAACAACAGAATTTGGTAGATTCTCCCATAACCAAAAATAGGGGGAAAAATGTACTCATCAATAACATGGCCATGTATATGCTTTCGCAGACAATGTAATCAGTGCCAGCTGAGGGAGCAGGCATGGGGGTTGGGGTGGGTGGGAAACGAGAGTATTTTTGTGGTGGGAACACACTGGTGGTGGGAGTGGTATTGAATATGAATCTTTCTATCAACAGCATTATGAAAACCTTTTTACTTTGTAAATCATGGTGTTTCAAAAAAAGGGGGAAAAGACTAATACAAATAAATAAATAAATAAAAAAGAATCTTATGGAGACGGGAGCGATAGCCCAGTGGGTAGGGAGTTTGCCTTGCATGCGGCCAGCCTGTGCCGGCCTGGGTTCGATCCCTGGCATCCCATATGGTCCCCCGAGCACCGCCAGGAGTAATTCCTGAGTGCAGAGCCAGGAATAACCCCTGAGCATCGCTGGGTGTGACCCAAAAAAGCAAAAAAAAAAAGAATCTTACACAAGCAAGTAAATCACTCTATCACTGAGCTAAACCTTTGTCCCTTAAATATGTACATTTTTAAGTTTACAGACAAATAAATGGCATAATCAGTTTAATAATGATAGGGTATGGCATGGGATATAAGAAAAGATTTGGTTATAAATAATCAAATATAATACAAAGTATATATAAAACACAAAAAGTATTAACATATAATAAACTATTGATTAACTCATAAATGGATTTTATCTAATTGAAGGGTGAATATACTAGTTAACTACCGAGTATAGGAAATATCATATTGACTAATATAATATAGTAGCAAGATGATATGGGGATGCTTTGTCAGGGAAGCTGCCGAGGTCCCTGACAGTGCCGGGAAGTGAGTTCCCTTCTACCTCCGAAGCCGGCGGGGAATGGATGAAGACTCAGGAATCCGATGCAGTTTTAAAATGCTTTACTTATCACAGGTTCAGGCATACAAATCAGCAATAGGAAAAACCCTGTGCTTAGGGTTCCCGGTTAGAACCCCAGCCACGTGTAGGCCAACATGGAGGCCACCACGTGTTAAGGCCCTGTAAAGAGGAGACAAAGACAAGACTCCCAAGAAGAGTGCAAGCCCCAAAAAGAGAGCCCCCAAAAAAGAGAGAGAGACCAAGACAGGAAGCAGGCTAGTTTTATACCTCTGCAACTCAGTCCTCCCACTATTATGGGAAGCAGGCAGGGTCAAATGCCCTCAGTAATTTCTCCCAGCACCTCACCTAGGCCCTTTTATATGCTAATGTCTTGAGCCAAGATCTGCCTGGAAAAGCTTTTATAGGGTAGAGAAGGGGGTTTCTGATATGGCATGTCTCTGTACCAAAGACTATACTAATGCCAGTTAAATATTTCTCCAAGCCTTCACAAGAGTCTTGTCCACTTCAGGGTAGTTTTGTATTTTAGTTGCCTTTGAGTTATCAGGGAGCCATGCTTGCTTGCTTGGAGGCAAACAGCATTTCTCTCTGTGCTAATTACTTAGAGATCCAATCCAACGAGGCCATGCAAATCAGCTGGTAAAATCTAGCTAGTCCCACGATGATTGTGGTAGCATGAGAGAATATTTATACCAGCCAGTATAGAATACATGGTCAGATAAAATGCCACATTTAAACTACCCCCCTATCTACAAAGTGATCTGCAGGAGGCAATCCAGGGCAGATACAGAGGCTTTTAGGCTTTTAGGTGTCCTGCAACAATGTTTGAATGGTAAAATTCTGGCTTTGTGTGACTATAGTCCTGGGCTTAATCCCTAGTACCAAACCAAACAACTGGAACTTGAAAAGGTGAGATTTTTTAGAAAATTTGGAGAACACATTGAAATATGAGTGTCCCAAATGAAGAAAGAGATATTGTAGAACAAGAATTATGTAGTGTTATAAATGATCTATGCTGAATTTGAACTTAAATTTAAAATGAATTTGTAAGTAGGCTGAATTTGATAAAGCTAAATTGCAGAGTATAAACCATAAAATGGTTGAATTATATTGAAAACATAAATCATTAAATAAAGCTATAATTATGAAACTAATTTAATTAAGTTTATAAACCTATAGAAATGGACTTTGTGATTCCAGCAACAATGCAGAATCTAAAGCACTATGAAATTTATTCCATATGAAAGAGCGATAATAACTGATTCCCTAGAGGTCCAAATCACACTAAGCTGTATTTGAGAATAAAGGTGAAATAAAGAAATGTTGTGGCAAAGATTGAGGGAATTTACTCCTGGAAGTTTCTCTGTGTAAAAGCTACTGAGAATATGCTTCAGCAAAGCCATTGAAACTATAAAGTAGTAAGATGGATATAGCAATATGGATAGGTCTAAATGGACTTCAATAGTAAGTAATAGGATAAAGTTGGAAATATAAAAACTGGTAGAACTGAAATGCCAAATAGTAATAGAGCATGTGAGAGTAGAGATAGGTTGTTCTTTATTTTCATGTTTTTATGAACAAAGGAGGCCAGAAATGATTGCCCTTTTCTCTACTTTAAGGATCAGTGTTACATAGTGAAGAGTACAATTTTTACACTTAAAGCAAAACAATTGTATGTTTCAAAAAGTAGGAAAACAGAAAAATACACTTAGCCAATTAAATAAAGGAAAGACTATTTAAAATCACAATAAATAGTTAAAGGAAGATTGTATAGACAGCCCCGATATATCAGTAAACGCAATATAAGATTCTTCTTTCTGAGCAGGATATTAGATATTGAAAACTTTAAATAAGCTAGATGCTATCCAAATGAAGGTATATAATAAGCATAATTGTGTAAAATTTTCAAAACTAGAAAAATGTAGTTTTATTTGCTATTTTGCTGCTTAAAATAAAATATTGGAAAAAGCTATGTGCTCGGAAGAATCGATAAATGTTTATATGTATTTTATAATATTTAAAATATAATTATCCCAGTAGCAGAGCAGGTGAGGGCGAGCAGCCGCCATCTCCAGCTGCCTCGAGTTCCTTCCTGCCTTCACTCTAAGTTGAAAAGCTCCACGTCAGAGATGAGGGGTGGCATTGGGAGGGATGACCCCAGGGTGGCCCGTGGCTCCATAAGCTACATCAGGGGTGCAGGTCAGCTTCGCCCTCTGCCCCAAGCTCATCTGGGCTACGCCCTCTTCAAACCCCTCGATGTCTTCCTGCTTGCCAATTCTAAACCTGAAAGGCTTGTTTCTGTCTCTGGACGAATCAACTTTCTTCCCATTTTGGAGCATTCTTGTGTAGTGCACCAGGAACGTCCTGGCCCTTCCTGGGCTCTGTCTCCCGGGGAGATAGTCAATCTCCACGCCCATCGCGGTCCCACTGGCCTCACCTCCAAGGGTCCCCACTGCTGCCCAGACCCTGCTTGACCCAGCCTCGGCCCTGCTGGTGCTCCAGTTGCCTCCAGCGCCTCCGGCTTGGACTCAGGAAACCTTGTGTGGTACGTGAGATTGAACCCAGATTATTAATGTTCACGGAAAGCACTCCTTTTGTTCTAGTATTTTCTCCTGCTATTTTCTTCCTAATTTACCATTGTAAACACTCCAGCTAGTTCTAGTGAAACAGGGCAAAAAATACGTTTCCTTACAAATATTTTCTCTTTTTTTCATACTCTTTCATCCAGAGATGATCACTTGATCACTTGATCACTTGAATACCGTTATTCATCTATTTGCTCGAGCGGGCGCCAGTAACATTTCCATTGGACCCTATCACGTGCCAATGTAGCCCAATGGCATCTGGTTGATTCAGGAATATGAAAAGGCTCAAACCGTTCCTTCAGGGTCTTTACAAGGAAGTCTGACCATCTTGTAGGTGGGCGGCCACGTGATCTTTTGACATCCCGTGGGATCCAGTCGGTAATGGCTCTAGTCCAGCGGTTGTCTCCAAATCGCATTACATGTCCATCCCATCTGATTTTTTGATGCCTTGGCAAATGAGACAGCATCCCTGATTCTGGAATAGCGACGGAGGTCAGAACTCCGGATTCCTTCTCTCACTTGAGTGAGGTGTGATATTCCAAGCATAGTTCTTTCGATTCCTCTCTGGGAGACCCGAATAGCATTATCATCCTGCTTTCGTAGGGCCCAGTTCTCTGAGGCGTATGTTAATGCAGGGAGAATTGTGGAGTCGAAGAGATGTGCCCGGAGCCGGAGGTTCTTTGTCCTTTTAGCTATTTCTTCGATGCCTTTGAAGGCATTCCATGCTGCTATCTTTCTCCTGCGCAGCTCAGGGTTTAGGTCATTCATCATATTGATTTCTCGACCTAGGTACACATAACTGCTGCATTCAGAGATGTTTGTTCCATTGAGAGTGAATGGGACCTCTGGAACTAGTTCATTCTTCATGAACATAGTTTTCTTTTAGATTCAGCTGTAGACCTATCTTTCCACATTCTCGGTCAAAGTCAGCCAGCATTTGTGCCGCTTGGCTAATGTTTGGTGTTATTAGAACAACGGCATCAGCGAAGCGGAGGTGGTGTAGTTGCCGACCATCTATCTTCACTCCCATTCCTTCCCATTCTAATTGTTGCATGATGTTCTCGAGGGTGGCGCTGAAGAGTTTTGGTGAGATGGTATCACCCTGTCGAACCCCTCTTTTGACATCAATGATCACTTCTTTGTAGAATGGTGAGATCCTGGTGGTTAATCCGTAATACAGCTCACAAAGGATCTTGATGTATTGGGTTTGAACACCCTGTTTGGCTAGGGCTTCAATGACTGTTTCAGTCTCCACAGAATCAAAGGCTTTCTGTAAATCAATGAACATGAGACAGAGCGGCATCTTGTACTCCCTACAAACCTCAATGAGCTTGGTTACTGTGTGGATATGGTCAATTGTGCTGAATCCTTTCCGGAAGCCTGCTTGCTCTCATGGTTGTCCTTCATCTAGTGTTCTGCTAATCCTGTTCAGGATGACTCGTGTAAACAGCTTGTAGATAACAGAAAACAGGCAGATGGGGCGATAGTTGCCCATGTCGTGAATGTCTCCCTTCTTGAACAGTAGAATTGTCCTGCTGGTTTTCCATTTGGAGAGCACCTTGCATTCGGACAGGTAGCGTGTGAAGAGCCGAGCTAGTGTATTGATTGAGTACCGACGGCAGATTCTTCAGGTGTTCGGGTCTGACTTTGTCTGGGCCTGGTGCTGTTCCCTTCCTTACGGACGAGATGGCATGTCGGATTTCAGAAGGGAGAACGTTGGGAATGACATATCCATCCTGTGGAATTTGGTATGTGGGCAGGTGGATGTGGCTATCAAAGAGATTTGAGTAGAAGTCCTGGATAATCTTCTCCATTGCCTTACTGGAAGATGTGATAGATCCATCAGGGCGTCGGAGGCCAGTCATCTTGGTCTTATAGTTGGCAAAGGACAGGCGGGCAGTGCGAATGCTTTTCCAGGCTTCTGCTGCATCTTCCAGTATTTCTGCTCTTCTGTCTTTGAGGTCTTCTCTTATCGCTTCTCTGCACCGTTTAGCAAGCTTGGATGTTAGCATTTGGTCTCCTTAGGCTCGCGCCTTGCCACGTTGGTGAATGAGCTCGAGAGTTTCTGAAGACAGACGTCCTTTTGTGTCTTTCTCTCTCTCGGCATTCTTCGCACAATCATGGAGGTGCTGAACCAGTCGGTTGTATTCTTCATCGATGTCATCAATGATGGTATCTTCCCATGTTGCTGCAATGGTGCCAAAGAGTTCCCAGTTGGTGGTCGTTCTGGGAGTTCTCTTCTTAAACTTTGCTGCCTTTTCTCCCCGTTGAGGGAAGTAGAATTTTGCACGAAGGAGACGGTGGTCCGATCCTTTCTGGAATTTGGGGACAACAGCTACATCGATCAGACGGTCAGAAAACTGTCGATTGAAGATGCTGTGGTCAATTTCATTTTGGAACTGTCCACCAGGAGATTCCCATGTCCAACGTTTCGCTTCAGCCTTCTGGAACTGTGAGTTCCCATGAATGGTCAGTCATCCAGAGATGAATGTTTCTAAACTACCAGTATAAGAAAACACTGGTCATTATTTAATCCTTTTTCTTTTATTTGAAATGAAAGAGAGATATCATAAAGATAGTCATAATCATGTCATATAATTTATACTTTTGTGACTTTTCACTTAAACAATCTTAACTTTTTCTGTACTTTATAGTAGTTGCATGTCCTATAATATATTTTTCTATTTGGAATTTTGGCCTTTTAATTCTGAAAATAAAATAGACTCAATTTTCTTCCCTAAATGATGTATGCTTTATCCAGAAATGTATGTGAATGTCCATTTAGTCATTGTATTATCAGCATTGAAATTACTGACTTTTAAATATTTATCATGTAGGGGGCCTGAGCGATAGCCCAGCGGGTAGGGCATTTGCCTTGCAGGTGGCCGGCCCATGCTGGCCCAGGTTCGATCCCCGGCATCACATATGGTCCCCCAAGCATCACCAGGAGTAATTCCTGAGTGCAAAGCCAGGAGAAAGCCCTGAGCATTGCCAGGTGTGACCCAAAAAAGCAAAAAAAAAAATTTTATCATGTTGATGGCAATTTATATTTTTATGTTTTTAGTGAGTATGAACACAAATTGAAAAACTCTTGCAATGCTTTTTCTGTGAATTAGAAATTTATTAACCACTTTTTCCTAAGGAATTTTGTAAAAATGTTCTCATTGGTTAGATTTCATAAATATGTCTTCAGTGAAACACTGTCCATGTAAATTTGATACTAATGCTTTTTCTTAGTCTACCCTTTGTTTCTCTCCTTGCCTCATAAGCTGCTTTTTTAAACATTTGGGGTTTTACTAGTTTTTTAATCTGCCCTTTTTTTAGGTAGAATCTGTCTCTATTTTCCTTAATAAATTCTAAATTGGGAATATTAGTAAGGAATTTTCCCTAATTTAAGATGGAGTATAAGATAGCATAACTTTTATTCTAATGTTTTATGGATATCTTTTGCATTTTCTTCTTAATATGTTTTAAAAGATGTTTTTCCCCTCAACATTTCAGAAACCATTTATGTATTCAACATTGTTTCCTAGGGAAGTATTCTATACCTAGCACTTTATTGGGCTGAGGTAGTTATAGTGAGCACACAGGCTATGCTGTAACAAAGATGAATTATATGATGAACACAGTCAATAACGCACAATTCTTCAAATCTACAAATTATGGTGCAATAAGTATGAGATAACGAATCAAAGATAATTTATTAGTGTACGGGATAGTTATTTTATTTGTTCATTTATTTTGTTTTAAGACCACACCAGGAAGTGTTCAGCACTTACTCTTAACTCTGTTACTCCTGACTCTGTTGAGGCATTACTCCTGGCAGGGCTCAGGGACCATATGGGCTACAGGAGACTGAGCCCAGGTCAATCATATGCAAGACTGAGGTCCTAACTGTTGTACTATCACTCAGCCCCAGGGGTATGTTAAATATAATTTGTAATAAACATTTCTCTAAATTGTGGCATTTGTATATAGAATAGAATATACAAATACATATTGTAGGAAGTTGTTTCACATAGTGCTAAGAAATATTACAGTAAATTAGGTGCTTGCCCTGTGTACTCTGAGTGTGAGTTTTAACCATGGCATCAATATGGCCCTTACCAGGTGTCATCCCTGACACAGGGCCAGGAATAAGGCCTGATCACTTCCAAATGTAGATCCAATCCTCTGCACCACAGACAAAATGAAGGAAAACTGTCAGGGTATGCTGGGAGCCCTGACAAAATCTGGGAGCAGGGTATAGGGATCCCCCTTTGCCCCAGGGGATCAGTGGCAGGTGGATGGAGAAAGATGAGAAAATCCAGCAGAGTTTCAAAAGGCTCTGGTATACAATCCAAAAATAGGGAACCCACAGACTAGGTTCCTAGCTGAGCCCTGGCCATGTGTAGGTTTAGAATCCTAGGCAAGATGGCCGTTACCACATGCTAAGGCCCAACAGAGAAGAGAAAGGAAGGAGGAGGCAGAGGGAGAAGGTGAAAAGGCAAAAGGCAAAAAGTCTTGGAAGAAAACAGGCTACAGCTTCTATGACTTTTCAGCACAGAATGGCCCACATCAACAGAAAGTAGTTAGGGTTAATCCCCTTCAGGTAACTTCTCCCAGGACCTCACCTAGTTCCATTTAGATGTTAATATTTCCCCCCCACCCCCGTTAAGGCTGCAGGTTCTTGGTAGATGGAGGAAGGACATCTGAGATGAACTGTATCTCAGAATACAAAGGCATGCATCTGTACCAATGGATATTCTACAGTACATGTATGTATTTCTCCAAGCCTTCACAAGATTCTCGTCTTTACTTCATAGTTTTTTTTTAGATATAGTCTTTAGACTTATTAGAGAGATACACTTGCTTGCTTGGAGGCAAACAGCATTTGTCTCTGGTCTTATTACTTAGAGATCCAACATGACCAGTTAAATATACTGGTAAGATCTATCTAGTCCCACGATGACTGTGGTAACATGAGAGAAAATATTTATACCAATTAACATAGAATACATGGTAAGATATACTGCCACATAAAGTCACAGATTCAAACTGTTTTCTTACTTACCCCTATATCTACAAAGTGGCCTGCAGGAGGTAACTCCAGGCAAGGTGCAAAGTCTCTGGGCAACCATGTACTGCAACAGGAAAATGTTTCGAGTAGAAGTATAAAAAGAAGACAAAGGAAATTAAAACAGACTGAGGAACACTAGAGTATTCAAAGTGAAGAAGCAGAATATTCAAAGAAAACTGGCCAACAAAATAAGTTAGAGCATTCTACCTTTTGGAAGAGTATAGAAAATATGTGTGACTTGATCTTGTATTTTGCATGTGGTGAGTAATCATTAGAAAGTTGTGAGCACATTGAGGACAGTCATATTTGCTTATTGATTAGCTTAGTCTGTTCATTGACCCCATTTCTTTCTCTTTGTTATTGCTATGGGCAAGTATGCACACTCAGTGGAGGTGCTCACTGGGCATCTGACATCTATTTATGAGAATCCAAGACTTGGTTGCGGTGCACTAGGTTGTGATTATCTTGAGTCCGTACACTTGTGGCATGAGGAGAGGGTAGTGCCAGAACTGGATGAGGCCTCCCACAGGTAAGGTAGATATTTGAGCACAAAGCTATGGTCCTCACTTGGTAAATGCTAACCTGAGAATTAAACAGGTATTATAAGAGGCATTGCTTTTCTCATGGTGATAACACAAATTCTCAAAAAACCGGAAGGTTATATCATCTTTTTTTTCTCATAAAGTATGAATGGTATATTTTATTAGAGTCTACGTGATTTTATTCACACATTGCTCTATTTCATTTTGTAATAGACCACTTCTATCTGTAAAGTTTTTATGCAGCTGCTCTTCACTTTAGATTTCTTTGCTGTTGTTAACTTAAGCTTCTCTATCATTTGTTTAGTCAGCATGAGGATATATATTTTGAACGTATTGGGACTTATTGAATATGGGAAACATTTCTGCAGTAATCAAGATTCCTGACATCTTCTTTACAAGCCTTTTGCAAATATCTATATTATCTATGACAAAAATCTAGTCAATTTGCTAATATGTTTCTATGAATTACTTTATTTTTGGATTATTTGTGTGTAGGGATTTGGAAGCTCCCAAGTGGTATTCATAAATCCTGAGGGACCATGCCAGTGATTTTTAGCCAGCAAAGTCAATGATTCAAATATTGGCCCCTAAGGTGCTAGGAATTACCCAAACCATATCAAGCAGTGCCAGGGGGCTTGCCAGGGCAATACCAAAGATGCTCTGGGGAGCATATGGTGCCAAGGTTTGACTAGTCAGGGCATGCAAGGCAAGCACCTTAACCCATTTTAATAGTTCAAGGATTTTTGTTAGTTTCCTTTTTCTTGTCTGGGAGAGCCATAAACATCAGTGCTCAGGGCTTTCTCTTGGATCTTCTCTCAAAAAATCACTCCTGGTGGGTCTTGCAGGACCATATGGGATTCTGGACTGGAACCTGGGTCAATCACAAGTAAGGCAAGTATACTACCCATTGTACTATCTCTCCAACCCTGTTCAATATTTTTGAAATATTATCATTTTAACTTTAAAAATATCTATGTTAATTGCATTTATTATTAAATTGTATTAGTTGTAATAGTTTGCTTATTGAGTCTTTATCACTTGTATCACTTGTTTTCCCATTGTTTGTCAATTTGCTCAAGCAGGCACCAGTAACATCTCCATACTTCCTGTCACATGCCAGTGTAGCCCAAGGGCATCATCTGCTCGCTCCAGGAACATAAAGAGCCTCAAACCATTCATCAGGTCATGGGAATGAGGTCTATAATTATTACCGGTATTTGGCATATCAAATATGATACAAGTAGCTTGCGCCCAGAGTCTTTATAATTTTATGTAAATATTTGCAGTCTTTACTATCAATTGAAATTATTTCCAGTGTTTGTACATTTCAAGGTGTTTTGTTTTCTGCTTTGTTTTCTTAGCTTATATATCCTTTAATCTTTTTTGGACATTCCTGGTAGTTATCAGGGATACACCTCCTTCTGTACTTTAGAATCAGTACTCTGGAAGCATGCAGTTCAAAGGATCAAATACAGGCCTCCTTCATGTAAGACGTGTGTTTAACTCCACTGTATTTCTTTTAAAAAAAAAAAACATTTTTTGGATGAAGGGTGTGAAGGACACACTCAGATGTTCTCAGGATTTATTTATGGCTCTCCACTTAGGTTTCACTTCTTTGTTGTACTCAAAGGAGCATATGCAGTACCAGGATTGAACCCAGGTCAGCTGCATGCAAAGCAAGTGCCTACTCACTATACTACCTGTCTGTACTATACTGTCTGTGATATAAAATTGGAATAAGTGCTCTGGACAATCAGCCCTGTTTTCTTTTTTGAAAAATGTGTTTTTTTAGATCTCTTGGTAGGCATAAAGTTTATTTAAAATTATAATATATCTTGAGCATTTTGCCTTTGTCACTAACATAGTCAAGTTCATATTTTACAGTCAAATGCAATTTTAAGAAATAATTTAGAAAATGCTTAATAATTCTCTTCATTTGATCTTCATAATATTAAATAAACACAATACCCCTAGTATATTTTGTTTCAATGAGTAAATTGAGATACATTGCAAATGATCGGCTTGCCTACAGCACATAATTTAGAAATATTGGAATCTTGAATTTAGGGATTTTCAACTACAGAGTCTATGAATCTAGTGGAACTATCTTTTCTCTTAAAATTTTTTTTATTACATCTGGTTTTTTCAAGCCTGAATTTTAACTTGTATCAGCCCTCTACTGAGATAATCATGTAGTTGTTCACTCTTAATCTCTTAAAATATTGAATTACATTAATAGATTTCCTGATGTTATTCCATTCATGCATTGCATTCATAGATACACCCTGGCTGATAATGACATTGGTGCATTTAGTTTATTAATATTTTACCTATAATATTTTATCTAGAATTATAAATGAAGTTGACAACTTAAATATCACTTACTAGTTGAGAAGACTATTAGAACTAAGATTATAAAAGATTTTAAAATGAAGTGGAGAGATGCTCATGTTTTCTTATAATGAAATAATAACATTAATCATGCAAAACATGGTATAAATTGGACAATATGCTAGATCTTTGCATGTATAAACTCACTCAATTCTTAAAATAACCCGATGGGACCATAATATAATTATACACTTATTAAGAGATAACAACAGGGAAGATAATAAGTAAATTGGGATGGGTCACACAATTAGAAAATGGCATAATCATGATTAGTGTGATTGACTTTTTATGTCTGTGATGTCTTTATTTCTATTTCATGCGTTTAAATGGTAGTTTAACTGATTAAAGAACTTAAATTTGACAGTTCTGTCTTTAACATTGAGTATATTATTCCTCTAGGTACTTGCATCCTCTGAGCTGATGGTAAATTCAGAATGGTGTCAATCTAACTTATGGCATTTGAAGTTCTACTCTCTCAAATATTCCTGTTAATCAGTAGTATTAAAAAATATTACAAAATGGGCCTGTGACTGTGAACTGTGGTTGTTGCTTTAATCAGAGGCTTTTTAATTGTAATTAACTATTGACAGATATTTGTTGAAACCTTTCCATGTTCCAGGCATTGTTCTAGTTGTTTAATGAAAGTAAGCAAATAGTGTCTTTCTTTTTACTTATTTTTTTGTTTGTTTTTGCTTTCTGGGTCACACCCGGGTAATGCTCAGGGGTTATTCCTGACTCTACACTCAGGAATTAGTTCTGGTGGTGCTTGGATGACCATATGGGATTCTGGGGATCAAACCCAGTTTGGCCATGTGCAAGGCACATGACCTACCCACTGTACTATTGTTCCGGCCCCAAGAATTTCTTTTTCTGAAGCTTATAATTTAGTCTGGGATATTTGGGCAAAGGATACAAAACATAAGTAAACTACAGAGCTTATTATGCAGTGATAGTTCTGTGGGTAAACGCAAAGCACTCTGTGCTATAAGGAAACTCTAGGTTCTAGAGTAGAAATTTTACTAAAACCAGTTGCAGTGTCTTCCCTCTGAAGGTAGTGCCTGAGAGAGTTAGCAGTGCAGACGCAGGGACTGCTAAGTAGAAGAGAAAAGGAAACAAAACCTGAGTGCGAGCAATGTACCTGGCTTGATTTGCAGCACAGAGGGCATCTTGGTTGCAGAAAAACTGAAATGAAGTTATACATGATACGAGAGAAATCTCATGGTTGTATTAATGTAGAATTTTCTAGGGATTTAGAGAACTCAAAAAATTTGGCTGTGTGGGAAGTCAATCACTGGATATTTAATAGGATACTTTCTAGACTAAATGTATATTCTCAAGGAAATCCAGACTTCTCTACTATAGATCAATAAAGAGAGACCACAGTGGGGACAAAGACACCAGTTATAATCTTCTTATATGATTTGATTTGATTTGATTTGATTTGATTTGCTTGGGGCCCCCCACCTGGCTCTGCATTCAGGGACCACTCCTGTAAGGGAATAAGGGACAAATGGGTTATGGGGATTCAAACTTAGTTTGGTCATGGGTAAGGCAAAAGCCCTACCTGCTGGGCCTGCCCTCTGGACCCAAGACCATTTTAAAGATGGTAACGACACAGCACTAGGAGTCCTGGAAGTTGTAATAAACCTACGATGCTGTACATGTTTTGCAAGTAGAGCCAAGTGAATTTGGAAGTTGTTCAGTTGTAAGTTAGAAGAAAGGAGCAATCAAGTAAAGCATTGATCTCAGGAAGACAGAGATGCCTTTGAAGGTATAAAAAATCCATTAGGAAAAGCAGGTTTGAGGGAATGAGAACATCTCAGTTTTGTATCTTTGAAGGAAGAGATGATAGTTATAAGTCTATATAGAGAAGTTATGTACAAATACGCTCTGGAAGTTAGAGAGACAGGAAGTCAGTCAGCTTGCATGTGACTGAGTACTATCTATGGTACCAATATGATCCCCTGTTACATACGAGAGTTCATTGAGGACACATCAGTTCTGAGTGTTGCTGGATGTGCCTAAAAACAGACAAAAAATTAAAACAAAAACAAAAAACAAAAAAAGAACCAATGATGAAGCAGGAATGTCCTGTTGGGTCGGAGGCACAGAGATGAGACTCCAGGAACACAAGATATATCCATTAATATTTTTAATGATCACTAGCCGGAGGGGCAGCATCTCTCACCTTGGCAGCTGACTGATCTGAGCTGACTGACTTGAGCTAATTGACCAGAGCTGACTGACCCTCTACAAGGACCCCAACTCTCTTATCCCCTCCTCTCAAAGAGCAATACAGCTTAGAGTTAAGCTTGCATGGTTTACATTACAAAGACATTTCACGTTCTTTGCATAGGACTTAGGAATAATAGGAAGGAGACATCCAGGAACCAAAAACCTGAAGAGGGTGCTATCTAGGTAAGGTGAGATGAACCAAAGAACACATTACAGTTGCTAATTCAGCCTTTCCGATGGACTAGCCCATTATGGCATGGTCATGTCAGATAGAAGAATAAGAAAAAACCTGTTTTCTGCCTAACTTTAAGCATCGTCCATTAGACTATCTTGGGCTACCTATAGCCAACAAGGAAATGTGCAGAGAAATGATCTAGGATAGCCTTGTCTGTGTAACTGCAGCTTGATTAACAGTCTCACTAGGGAATTCTACATGCTAACTCTATTGGGGAGACAGTCTGCTGGAATACCCCGAGTATCTGTTAACAGGCAGTATCCATCAGACCTTCCTTTGCATATCCTTAGATATACCTTCTGCCAACACAATATTAACAACTAAAAGACTCTGTGGCTAAGTATAAGATTCAAGTATCAGGGAAGCCTCAGCAATACTGGCTGTGACCCCTATTACAAAATTAAGTCTGCAGTTAAACAGTTAAGTAAATAGTTATGTAAACTTGTCTAAAGTTCACAGGGTATATTATGTCAAAAAATGGATCAAGTCACCATGACAGCGACTATATAAACAGACAGAAGACTTAAGAATTAAAAAAAAAATCTGATGCAACTGACCTAAGTTTGATTGTCTGTACCTGGTGACCTCCAGATGCCACCAGGAGTGATCCCTGACCAAAGAGACAGAAGTAGGTTCAGCCCAAAGGGTTGTGGGTTATGGCCAAAAATCAAAATAAATTTTATTTTATGGGTCAATAAAGACAATTTCAATTAAATTCTACTAAGAAATACAATTTAAAAAGTTAATCATAGAAGGATTGAGATCTATATGACTCCAAAATACAGGGTTAAAATATTAGTCTTCTCAAACAAAGGAGTTTATTAAAAAAGGGTGAGACTGGAGGAAAATCAAAACAGTATGGAATCTAAAAATCTAATTGAAAACACTTCAGAGGAATTCAGATACTACAGTATGTTTAACTGGAATTTGCGGGGAGTAGGTCACATTAGAACTGATTTAAAGATAATGGAAAGAAAATTAGGAACTTGTAAAATAGACCTTTAATAAGTTTTTCGATGTTGTAGCTTAAATGGGAGCAGAAAATTTGAGCACAACTATAGGTGGGATTAAAGCCAGAAGTATTTTGTTGTTTGCTATTTTAGGTGAAAGAAAAAAAATAGAGCACTTTGTATGTGATGGGAATAATGTAGTTGAGAGATGGAAGTTGGTGATACAAAGAAAATAAGAGAAAATTGCTGGAATGACAGCTTTCAAAGGACATCTATCAAAGTACCAAGACAGCACACATGAGGAAGACTAGGGACTAAGTGATCACTTGAAGCATTTATGGAATACCAGGAAAAACTGGCAAAATAAATGGGTCTAGATGTTAGTAAGTGCATATTTGGCAACTTCTGAAAATTTCTTCTAGCTCTTTCATGTTTTTAATGAAATTAAAGGAAATGTTATCAATTAAAATTAAGGATAGTGAACAAGGTTTGACCAAAAATTGCAAGTTTGACAAATGTGTCAATGACTAAAATAGCCATTTATGAAATTGAGAGTTAAATGATCCAGAGGAAATGCATTATTATTACCACTCACATATATAGAGCTGTTATCATCAAATAGTAATAGATGAGATGAACATGTCAATCAAATTTGTCTATGCATCTATTATTCACATAATATAACCATGACTTTATGTGGGCAATAATAAGATGCAGTAAATATTGACTTCAATTGTAATCCATGAAACAAAAACCAATGCATTTGCTGATTAACATGGCACTGACTTTTTTTGTTGTGATTTATGTGTGCATTTTGGGTCTGGGGGGCACATTTGGCATTGTGACCAGATTACTTTTGACTCTGTAGTCAGGGATCATTCCTTCAAGTCCTGGGGCATAATGTACTGAAGTATTTGAGAATCAAGCAGTTATCATCTGCATGTAATGCAGCCACCTTAACCATTGTACTTTCCAGCCCTTATCCAGGGCTGGAGATATATACAGAACATATTTTCAGGATGAGGATTACAAAATAGATCGCAAAACATATCATGTTTTTACAACATGCTTAAATTTTTATTTGTTTCCAGAGACTTCTCTTTCAGCAAATTATTTATTATGCGTGTAAGTTTTCAATCATATATTGTTTATCTCTGCTATTTGTTTTTTTTTTTTGGGGGTCACACCTGGCAATGCTCAGGGGTTTCTCCTGGCTGGCTCTCAGGAATTACTCCTTGTGGTACTCAGGGGACCATATGGGATGCTGGGGATCGAATCCGGGCCGGCATGGGCTGGCCGCGTGCAAGGCAAATGCCCTACCAGCTGGACTATCACCCCAGCCTCTCTGCTATTTGTTCCTTAACATGAAAAATATTTAAATTTCGAACAAAAATAAATGAGAAAATAGATTGATCTGAGAGGCAATTTCTCACTGGTTCAATTATACTCAACCAGTAAAATGTTATTAATTGTGAAAAAATACTTAGTCAAAATTTTTTGTTACTTGAATAAAAAACTTGCACTAATTATTGGCAGTGTCCTATTTTCTAATGCAATGTGCATATTTATATTATGAAAAATGAGATTTTCTGTACATGTTTTTTGCCACCAATTTGAGACTATTCATTAGTCCTAACTCTGATGGAATTTTTCTTGATCCTTTACTTCCCTTGATTCATGTCTGTGGATTAATGGCAGACAATGACCATTTTCAAAGTGGAAATGACACTGCCACCTTTGGGGGTCCGTCCAGCCCACTGGATGTCTGCCATTTTCTGTGGCCTCCACTCATTCTTGTGTGCTAAGATTACTCAACACCACAGATACTATGGTTACATGCTGATTAACTAGACATACAAGACCACAAGACCAAGTTGATTCCTATTTCAGAATCTGTGAGATTGTTTTTGAGGATCTGTGTCCTAAGGAAGATGAGCAGAGATTGGGTACCAGAAGAGATCCCAGATGAGAGTGAAGAAGGGGAGCCCTTTTAGATCATGAGATTCTAGAAGACCACTTATCAAGAACATTCTGAGAAACAACATAGGCAGACATTTCCATAAAGCAGGTACAATTCCTTCCTTACTGGAAAATCCAAATAGCATTGACTATTACAATGAAAATGATCGGGATATTTTTGTACTCAGTTACTCTGTCTGTGCTTAATTATACACCACTCTAAGGATAGGTAAATGGCAGCTATTTTGAGGGCACCGTACCTTTTTTTGGCTTCTCCTTCATGTTCCATGTGATCCTGAAGTTAAAAAAAAGGAATGTGGAACAGAAGAGGCGGGCGCAGGTGGCTGTGTTTATGGGCTTCAGGGAGATATGATTACCTCACTTGGCTGATTGCTACCCAAAGGAAGTCAGATTACAATTAAGACTGTCAGGTAAAGCACACAATTAAAGTTCATTGCAAATGCTGTCGACAAACTGGTATTAGTTGGGAAATGCACTCTGGCAAACAGATGTACCCCGCAAAATGGAAAGGGAATGTTTCCTTGTAGAACAAATATACTTTATCAAATCTGACAACTTTCACTTGGGCTCTGGGTTCTGAGCTAGAATTTCTCATTTAATTTCAACAATGCAGCGTGGAAATAAGTTGACTCATTAACTTATTTTGCTCAGTAGAAAAAGTATGGGTGAGGGAAAAATGTGCTGACTTCACTACATTTTGCCTTTCAGATTTGTTTAAGAGCTAGATATATTGAGTTTTACTATGTTTAATAGTTGAGACAGTGGTTCTAGAATTGGAGTGTTCGTATGACATAGCGAAGTGTCACACCTGCTTTTTACGTTGGTTTTTAATCCATCTGATGGTGTGGTTATACCCAGCTTCTATGTTATCAATCTCTTTAAGTATGTACTTGCATTTATATGACACTAATAAGAAAGTTCCCATAGACTAATGGCCATTCTGCCATTTGATTTTACTCCATAAGTAACTGTATATATCATTTCCTCTTAATAAAGTGGATAGTCCCTTAGCTCACACATGTCATAGACTTTACTACTAATAGGAAGTATGTACAGGGATACAGTAGAAATTATGGCTTCTACTCTTAAGGCTCCATTTTTTATTTTTCTGAGCTTAGGTTAGCTGTCATCTGGACAGTACAGGAGACAACTAATATGGGAAATGGTCGACACATAGAAACTGCAATCTAGAAGTATTTGCTTTATACCATAATATTTGGAGTAAACAGTATAAGCTTGACCTGTTTCTATGGGGGGATATATATCTTGAAATCACCACTTTCTGGAAAATAAAATGTTTCTCTCAGGAAAACTTTCAGGCTAGAACAATAGAAATTAAACACGCACTTGGTCTTCTAGTTGTGTGGAAGAAGACTTCTATATCCAGACATTGTATTCTCTGATTGCTCATGGCTCTTTCTTCCCCAGAGAAAATAAACTTCTCAATGAAATTATGTTTTTCATTAATTGAGGTGACGATTTCCTGGTTAATCATGCAGCAAGATCACAAATAACGGTTCTTCTTTCCTCATAATTTTTGGTGTTCAGAGCTGTCCTCAACAGCATTGATCTCACACTTTGTAAGTGGCAGTGCTGATTACCACTAAGTCCTCTTTACTCCCAAAAACACTTCTATCAATGAGGCAGCAGCACACAGACTAAAAAATGCCCAGGTCATCTATTGGTCACTAGCAGCAAAGTTCAAACCTTCAAGTACATTCCTTTCACTGCATGCTTTGAATTGAAACATTAGTCATATAAAGGTTGGTATGGGAAAGAGCCTGGTTTAAGTGAGAAACAGGCTTGGTATATTTCCTCTAAAGTATACAATCCTGTGATCACCATCAATTCATTTTGAGAAACATTATTTTTGCTTCTTTTAGTAAAATCTCCAAATATACCTGCAATTGTCCTCAATGTATGAAAAACATTATATACCAACTTGCTCTTTTGGAGGTGATTTAGTGTCAGGGAAGCCGCTGGGGTCCCCAACAGTGCCAGGAAACAAGTTCCCTTCTACCTCCAAAGCCGGCGGAGAATGGATGAAAACTCAGGAATCCAATGTAGTTTTAAAAGGGCGTTACTATCACAGGTTCCAATATACAATCCAAAAGCAGGGAAAACTTCCAGACTCTGGGTTCCCAGCTAGGCCCCAGCCCCACGAGGCCCAACAGAGAATGGAGAGGACGAAGAAGCAAAATGCCAAGGGAAGCCGAAATGGTAAAAGGACGACTTCTTTCTTCTTGCAGCTTATTTTATAGCTAGAAATCTGCCCAGACTCCCAACCCAGCCCATTCTGGGCTGGGCTATCTAAAGGTGAAAACAAGAAAACAGCTCTATAGAAATGTTCCAAGTTCAGGAGGCCTTCTGGCTGTTTACAAGGACCCAGAGCTAATCAAAGCCTCCTAGCAGAGCTGGGAGGAGCTATAAGCTAAATGTAACTTCCCCTGGCAGGGAGGGTCAAATGCCCTCAGGTAATTTCTCCCAGCACCTCACCTAATGTCTTGAGCCAAGATATGCCTGGAAATGCCTTTATAGGGTAGAGAAGGGGGTTTTTGAGATGGCATGTCTCTGTACCAAAGACTAATACTAATGTCAGTTAAATATTTCTCCAAGCCTTCACAAGAGTCTCGTCTACTTCATGGTAGTTTTCTATTTTAGTTGCCTTTGAGTTATCAGGAGCCATGCTTGCTTGCTTGGAGGCAAACAGCATTTCTCTCGTGCTAATAACTTAGAGATCCAACGTGGCCAGGCAAATATGCTGGTAAGATCTAGCTAGTCCCACGATGTTTGTGGTAGCATGAGAAAATATTTATACCAGCCAGTACAGAATACATGGTCAGATAAACTGCCACATTTAAACTACCCTCTTATCTACAGAGTGTCCTGTAGGAGGCAGTCCAGGGCAGAGGCAGAGGCCCTTAGAAGTCCTACAACAATAGAGTTTGCCCACAGTACTTAAGATGTTCTGTGTGTTTGTTCCTCTGCTACACAACAGAGAAATTTGACTATGGAAGTCAGTGACTCTCACTAAATCCAAATATGTATACGGCAATAATAACAATGTTCAGAAACACCCATGAACATAAAATGTCACATTTGATAGTAATTTATGCATGGTAGTCAGGGAAAGGGAAAGGATCTAAAGGTGCCTACTAAGGACCAAATATAGTTACATGCTTTAGAGAGGTGTAGACCGCTATCTTGCAAGTGTTTTCATTGAAGTCACTTAATTGTCTCTGGAGTTTGCATCATTTCTCTTACCCCCTTCCAACACCTTTGGAAAACTTTTCTGTAATTCTCTCCACATAGAAACTTCTTCGTAGTTATTGCTTTCTTCTCCTCCCTATTAATCTTTCTCTTTAGTCTCTGACTTTATAATTATCTTGCTTTGACACTTGTGTACAACCTTTCTTGCTTTTTCCTCGTGTCATGCCCAAAACAAGTATCTACTTTTGATTGTTCACACAGAGCACTAGCCCCTAATATTGGGTTCAGAGCTAACTGATAAATTCTCTTCTTTACTCACTTTCCACTTACAGAGAAACTTGCAGGTCATCAGAGTGACAGTTCCCTTTGGAAAAGAACCTCTCTTGCTGTAGGGATGTGGCCAGTGGATCAGATAAGACATGGACTATGCTTTTAGAGGCCTGGTTTCACTACTTGGTTCAAAATTTTTCTTGTCAAAACAAAAGCAAAAACAAAAACAAATCATGGTTAGGCTTCCATCTTTTTGAATCTATAGGCATATTAATGTTTTCTATTTCGTTATTTACCATAATTCTTTTTTAACACCTGACTCAACATAATTTAAATGATAAAGCTATGTCTTACTTAACTAGAACAATTCCTATTTCTTGAGTGTTTTGTGATTTGTAAAGAAAGTAAAGTGATCCATTTTAAAGTTCTCTTTCAGGAAAGTACTGATTCAGAATAACTGATTTGCATAGTCACATTATAATCCGAGAAGGTAATGAATGAAATGAAATTTATCATTTCTCAGGGACACTCTTCGCATTTTTACTGCATGGACTAAGTGTGAGGACAGCCCTACAGGACTCAGGTCCTATCTCAGAGAACAGGACCAAGACGATGAAAACCCTGCAGCAGTTTTTTTTTTCAATCTGGCCCAGGTATGCTGAACCAGAGACTCTCAGACATGGGGCAGAGCTGCTACATGTTCTCCCTGTGCCCAGCTGCTCATGATATGTCCGGGAGGCATGGTGGGTTCTAGCCCTGGCCTGCCACCCGGCAGAGTCTCACAACAAGCCAGACCACCCTCCCCTACTCCATGGGGCCTGCCATTTTCCACATCCGGACTTCCCTCTCGTCACAACTCCACCCAGCAGACCAGATTTCACAGCCCGGCTCGCGCGCCCGCACGGTTCATCAATAAATGCTTTCTTTAGAGGTGACTACAACAGTATGCCACCCGCACAGCAAGCCTGGCTAGCTGCTCGTGTAGTATTTGATATGCCAAATAACAGTAACATTTATATTAGGTCATTCCCGTGACCTAATATAATGGTTTGAGGCTCTTTATGTTCCTGGAGCAAGCGGATGCCTTTGGGTTCTACTAGCATGAGACAGAACATATGGAGATATTACTGGTGCCCATTCTACCAAATAGATGATTAATGGGAAGATAGTGATAGTGATTTGTGATTTGATTCTCTCCCTCTGCTGTTATCTAAGCCATTGGGCAACAATGAGTTCATGTCACTGAGCATGGAGAGAAGAAACACAGCTGGGTTGGTAACTTTTCTAAGATCATCAATCCTACACTTCAACTATACTATTTTACATTTTCTCTCCTCATACTAGAGTGAAATTCAGAAGAAAGTTTCAGTTTTGTGTGATTCACTCTTATTTGTGGTAGCTATTTGGTACCAAGACTTGATAAATTAAAAGCAAAGTAAAACTGAAACTCTGGTCTCAAACAGTTTCTGTCTTTAGTGTGCTGACATAACTCATCTTTTAAATTTTGGGGTCTATGTTTCTTTTAGTAAGAGTTTGTCTTTCAACAGATCTGTGTTCTCTGCCCACCTTTAGCTCATTTTATAGCATCTATTTTTAAGATAACTATTGTACTTACTAGCATTAATACTTTACCTGTTTATGTCTGTGCTGTTTAGATAATTCCATGCCTTAAATTTTCATATTTGCTTTAGGTTGTGCAGCTTGAGGAAACCATATTAGAAGGGTTGAATATGGCCTATGAGACAGAGCTATCACCTCTTTTCATCTGATGCTCACTTTTGACAACCCCCTGTATTAGGAAGTCTCTGTTTCAGCCTCTGGCTCTTCACAACTCTTCCTGAGAAACCTTTGGTTTCCTTTTCCTTTCGGTACTCCTTCATCGTCTTGGTCCTGTTCTCTGAGATAGGACCTGAGACCTGTAGGGCTGTCCTCACACTTAGTCCATGCAGTAAAAATGCGAAGAGTGGCCCTGAGAAATGATAAATTTCATTTCATTCATTACCTTCTCAGATTATAATGTGACTATGCAAATCAGTTATTCTGAATCAGTACTTTCCTGAAAAAGAACTTTAAAATGGATCATTTTACTTTCTTTACTTTCTTTCCCCACTCTCTCACTTGGGATTAATCAAGTTAATTGTCACCAGATTAAAAAATTTTCATGATGACAGTTAAGTTTTATTTTCATTCAAAAATTTTCAATGTCTGTAATTATCAGATCCCTCAAGAAACAAATCAGTGCTGTGAGAACCTCAAATATTCATGATGTTCAGCTAATAGTCCTGTTAACAAACAGGGCCAGGATATTTCACTTTAAGCTAAAAGTCAGAGAGGACTTTTCAGAACACTGCATGAAATTGTGATTTACTATACAATGAGATTGCCACTAAATTAAGATAACTTTATTTAATAAATATCTTTGAGAAAGAAAAGTTCTTGTGCTGAATTTACAGCTCTGTTAACCTACCTCTTCCTACAAGGGATATAAGATCTGGAATCATTTCCTTATGGCCTTGTTAATCCAATCCAAGTTAAGACTTGGTACTGAGAAAGTTAGGGATGTGAATTTAAAGTAAATGTGATTTATAAAATCTTAGTCAAAGAATAAGAAAACTATAAATTCCAAATTCTTCAGGTTGAGATTGCTTTAGATTTCGGGGTCTCTGATTAGTTCACACACAGTAGGAATCCTTTTCTCCTGTTGTACAATGGCTCTGGATGGGGGAAAATATTGATTTCTCTGTACTAACTTTGTTGGGTCTTTTATTCTCTTTGAGAGTTTTGTTGTCCATTTTTGAGGAGAGGGAAAGTTACCTAGCCTCTTTTCTTACTCTGAGGATTAACTAGAACATCACATATATAACATATTTACACTGTTTTTACATGCAACAATAAATGGGTAAAGTATTAGTCATTTTTTAATACTATGACTTTGCTTACATTTATTGTCCTTTTAAACTAAATATATTGTTCCAGGGACCTTGAAAGATACTATTACTGTACATAGATACAAATGCCTAGTCTGTGCTTAGGGGCTTATGGTCTGGCAGAAAGTACAGGCATGGAAATCCTGAAAATATTGGTCAGTAGATTTGAGGTTACAATAGAACAGCAGAGATATTTGACTGCAAGATCCACCATGGTTTGCTTGCTGAAGGGAGCATGAGTATCCAGGCACTGAGAGTCACATCAGGTAAGAGAGTTGTTTTCAACTGCGGGTGGTTTTCCCAAGACCAAGGATTAGGATAACCCTGCAGCATCAGGATAACCCTGGAGTAGCAAGCAGTTTTTAATGAGTACAGGTTACATTTCCATCTTAGAGTCCAGGTATCCTTTCTGTATTATGCTCCTTACTGGTTATGAAGAAATACCAATCCCTAGGGAGCTGTTATCAATACACTGATATTACTCTCAGGTCAAGGAGAAATGACACACCAAGAGTCTTATAAGAATGGTGTAGAATTTTGGGATCCTTATCATTGCAGCTCAGGCTATTTGAAACCCTCTTAAAAAATGAAGGTAGCTCAGAAGAATAACTATTTGCCCTCGACAAGAAAGCTAATTTTAGTGAGGCCGAAGGCTAGGATCTAGATTTCCTGAATCCTGCTACAAAATTCCTATCATCTGTCAGAGAATATACCTGAGCAGCATGACAGAAAAGAGATCATAAAAATCTGTGACATAACAACCCTTCACAATATCTAACCAATAACATGCTTCGTATTGGGTGCTGTTCAAAGATTTATGCATAGTATTAATTTTGGAACTTGAGGATAATACCCAGTGCTATATTCTTCTATTCCTATTTTATAAATGGACAAATAGATATATTAAGTAGTTATCCAACATCACAGCCTCACAGCTAACAGAGAAAGCTTCAAACAGATAACCTTACTCTGCAATTGCCTCTCCATATTGTTTACCGTCTTTATAATTTCTAAGTGGTCACCTCATGTTCAGACTTATACCAGGCAACCCAGAGTAAAACCAGCAGTGGTTTCCCTGATCACAGAATCCAATCACAACTTCATAGCAGGAAAATGACACTGGCAAATTCAGAGCAGAGACTTGCCAACCAGGGCATTTCAAATATAGTGTTCAAAAAACATTCTGTTATTTGTCAAAGAAAATAAAACAAGAAAGGGCTTGGAGTATTTTACTGAGCTTATTCTGATTGCCTTCACTACTCTCTCTCTCTCATGTGTGTCACTCTCTCTATATATATGTTGTTATTTTATAATCTAAGTACAAATTCACAGCACTATAAATGATAGTTTATGCATATATTATTCCAACAACGTACCCATTACCAGAACACCTACTATCCTCCATCAAGCTTCAAAAGGGTCTTTTCAAACCTTTCCAACTCTCCAAAGTCAGTTCTATGGACAGACTTTCCATTTCTCTGTCTTTGGCTGTCTTGGATCTCTTAATGTGCGTATTTCACTCCACCCAAAAGAGAAACATTCTATATAGTTTTTTACTACTGCTCATTTCACTCATGTTGATATCCTCTAGTTCAATAAATGAAATAAAAATGCATTATTTCATTTTTTTATTACAACTGCAAAGTATTCCACTGTGTGTAAAACATCTTTATTCATTCATGCAGAGTTGGGCATTTATGTTTTTTTATATCTTATGTATTGTATTAAGCATTGCAATGAACATACTTATACATATCACTTGATCACTTGAATCCCGTTATTCATCGATTTGCTCGAGCGGGTGCCAGTAACATTTCCATTGGACCCTATCACGTGCCAATGTAACCCAATGGCATCTGGTTGATTCAGGAATATGAAGAGCCTCAAACGTTTCCTTCAGGGTCTTAACAAGGAAGTCTGACCATCTTGTAGGTGGGCGGTCACGTGATCTTTTGACATCCCGTGGGATCCAGTCGGTAACAGCTCTTGTCCAGCGGTTGTCTCCAAATCGCATTACATGTCCAGCCCATCTGATTTTCGATGCCTTGGCAAACGAGACAGCGTCCCTGATTCTGGAATAGCGACGGAGGTCAGAACTCCGGATTCCTTCACTCACTTGAGTGAAACGTGATATTCCAAGCATAGCTCTTTTCGATGCCTCTCTGGGAGACCCGAATAGCATTCTCATCCTGCTTTCGTAGGGCCCAGGTCTCTGAGGCATATGTTAATGCAGGGAGAACAGTGGAGTCGAAGAGATGTGCCCGGAGCCGGAGGTTCTTTGTCCTTTTAGCTATTTCTTCAATGCCTTTGAAGGCATTCCATGCCACTCTCTTCCTCCTGCGCAGCTCAGGTTTTAGGTCGTTCATCATGTTGACTTCTCGACCTAGGTATACATAACTGCTGCATTAAGAGATGTCTGTTCCATTGAAAGTGAATGGGGCCTCAGGAACTAGTTCATTTCTCATGAACATAGTTTCTTCAGATTCAGCTGTACACCTACCTTTCCACATTCTCGGTTAAAGTCAGCCAGCATTTGTGCCGCTTGGCTAATGTTTGGTGTTATTAGAACGATGTCATCAGCAAAGTGGAGGTGGTGTAGTTGCCGACCATCTATCTTCACTCCCATTCCTTCCCATTCTAATTGTCTCATGATGTTCTCGAGGGTGGCACTGAAGAGTTTTGGTGAGATGGTATCACCCTGTCGAACCCCTCTTTTGACATCAATGATCACTTCTTTGTAGAATGGTGAGATCCTGGTGGTGAACCCGTAATACAGCTCACGAAGGATCTTGATGTATTGCGCTTTGAACACCCTGTTTAACTAGGGCTTCGATGACTGCTTCAGTCTCCACAGAATCAAAGGCTTTCTGTAAATCAATGAACGTGAGACAGAGCGGCATTTGTACTCCCTACAAACCTCAATGAGCTTGGTTACTGTGTGGATATGGTCGATTGTGCTGAATCCTTTCTGGAAACCTGCTTGCTCGCATGGTTGTCCTTCATCTAGTGTTCTGCTAATCCTGTTCAGGATGACTCTTGTAAACAGCTTGTAGGTGACAGACAACAGGCAGATGGGGCGATAGTTGCCCATGTCGTGAATGTCTCCGTTCTTGAACAGTAGAACTGTCCTGCTGGTTTTCCATTGGGAGGGCACCTTGCATTCGGACAGGTAGCGTGTGAAGAGCCAAGCTAGTGTATTGATGAGTACCGACGGCAGATTCTTCAGGTATTAGGGTCTGACTTTGTCTGGGCCTGGTGCTCTTCCCTTCTTTACCGACGAGATGGCATGTCGGATTTCAGAAGGGAGAACATTGGGAATGACATGTTCATCCTGTGGAATTTGGTATGTGGGCAGGTGGATGTGGCTATCAAAGAGATTTGAGTAGAAGTCCTGGATAATCTTCTCCATTGCCTTTCTGGAAGATGTGATAGATCCATCAGGGCGTCGGAGGGCAGTCATCTTGGTCTTATAGTTGGCGAGGGACAGGCAGGCAGTGCGAATACTTTTCCAGGCTTCTGCTGCATCTTCCAGTATTTCTGCTCTTCTGTCTTTGAGGTCTGCTTTTATCGCTTCTCTGCACTGTTTAGCAAGCTTGGACATTAGCATTTGGTCTCCTGAGGCTCGCGCCTTGCCACGTTGGCGAATGAGCTCAAGAGTTTCTGAAGACAAGCGTCCTTTTGTGTCTTTCTCTCTCGGCATTCTTCGCAGAATCATGGAGGTGCTGAACCAGTCGGTTGTATTCTTCATCGATGTCATCAATGATGGTATCTTCCCATGTTGCCGCAATGGTGCCAAAGAGTTCCCAGTTGGTGGTCGTTCTGGAGTTCTCTTCTTAAACTTTGCAGCTTTTTCTCCCGTTGCGGGAAGTAGAATTTTGCACGAAGGAGACGGTGGTCCGATCCTGTCTGGAATTTGGGGACGACAGCAACATCGGTCAGACAAAACCGTCGATTGAAGATGATGTGGTCAATTTCATTGTGGAACTGTCCACCAGGAGATTCCCATGTCCAACGTTTCGCTTCAGCCTTCTGGAACTGTGAGTTCCCATGAATGGTCTTGGTGGACATGATGAACTCAGATAGTCTCTCACCCTGTTTGTTTATTCTATGCCATGGGTCCCGATGAGGAGTTCTTCAGCCGATCTTCTTGGTCCTATCTTGGCATTAAAATCACTGACTATGATCTTGTAGAAGGTGTGATCTTTTTTATAGAACTCCTCCAATTCCATGTAGAATTTCTCAATTTCATCTTCTTTGTATGTGGATGTTGGTGCATAGACAATGAAGATAGAAATTGCTGTGGGCCACATCTCCTCAAGTGCAATCGTCCTATTCGGTTTGTTAGGCATTCAAATGAATCAATGTTTACGGCCATGGTTCGTGTTGACAAGGACACCAACACCACCGACGCCTCTTTCGTCACATGTTCCTAGGAACAATTCTTCTCTGGTGTCAAATACAGCATGATATGACTGGCGCCTCCTCATCTCAGTCAGACCAATGATATCGTACTTGATCTTTTGCGCTTGCACCATCAGATCCTCAATATATGCTTCCGATGCCAGTGTATGTGCATTGAAAGTACAGACAGTCATTTTAGTCCTTCTTCGTTTTGGCAGTCTAGGACAGCCATGAAATTTTATCAGGCACTGCTTGTTTGCCTTTCTTACTCTTGCCGCATTAAGGGCTCTTTCGGGTCAGGAAAATAAACATTTTTGTTACTGGATTTGGCATATCGAACACGCATCGGACAGCTTGCCAGGCTCTGCCATGCAGGTGCTATACATATATCCTTTGGATTAATGTTCTTATGCTTTGGGAGTAATTGCCAGGAAATGGTATCATAGGGTGATATGGAATAAATGTATATGTTTTATAATACTTTATCACTTGTATCACTTCACTTGTCTTCCCATTGTGCATCGATTTGCTTGAGTGGGCACCAGTACCTCCATACATTCTGTCACATGCTAGTGTAACCCAAGGGCATCTGCTTGCTCCAGGAACATAAAGAACCTCAAACCATTATATCAGGTCATGGGAATGAGGTCTATGATTGTTACTGATATTTGGCATATCAAATACGACACAGGTAGCTTGCCAGGCTCTGCTGTGTGCATGGGATACTCTTGTAGTCGCCTCTCATCTCATGCATTTATTGATGAACTGCGCATCCACAAAGCAGACTCAAGAGCCAGGTTTGTGGTCAGCTCTTCTGCTGGGTGGAGCTGACAAGCTGGGGAGTCCGGATATGGAAAACGGTGGCCCTCATGGGTTTGGGGTTCCTCTGGATTCTTGCGAGGCTCTGCTGTGATGGTGGGCCAGGGCTAGAATCTGCCTTCCCTCCCACATACCTCGGGATCACCTGGACACAGGGAGAGGCCGGTAGCAGCTCTGCCCAGTGTATGTGAGTCTCTGAATCAGGCATATCTGGGCATATCTGGGCTGGGCTTGAAAAGGAAAAGAAATAATGTTATAGTGAGAAGTAAACAAGAAGAGTATGAAAATTTAAATCTAATTACCTGGATTGGTCTCGTGAAGGACCAACTTGATCAAAGTTTTGAAGGAGAGAAAGAATTTATTTAAGTGGATTTCTGGAAAAAGAACATTTCAAACAGAGACAATTGTTAGTGAAACATATCTCAGAATAATATATGTATATATATATAAATATATATATATCTGGATAATATATATATTATATTTTATTATAAATACATTTATTTTAAGGTATGACAGTTTTTATAATTATGTGTCTACCCCCAAATCTCCCTCTGGGCTTTAGCCAACACTTTAAAATATGAGTTAAATTAATAGGTTTAAAGTGTTAAAGCTTGTCATGATTGATCTGCAAACTCCACATAAATGGTTTCTACAGCTCTGGGCAGAAATAAAATTTAGTTCCTATGATGGTTACAGATTTGAACATGTCAGAATTCAGGGATTGTCACAGTTATTAACACATTCCAGCCTTTGGGAAAGAAGTTTCCATGAAGAGAGGTGTGCTGAGGCCTGCTCCATATATCTGCCTCGGGTATCTGTCTGCCCTAGGACTCTGGATGCATCAGGGACCAGAAAGGGTAAAGGAGAATAACAGGTCAAGATACTTTACTGCTGGATCTTGATTTATTTCTTTATGCAGAGCATTGGGAATTAAATATCAGCTTGGGGAGATGAGTTCCACTGTCAGGTTTCTCAAGAGGCTTCTTGAGACTGTATGTTCACTAAACATTTTTTGTGCCTTTTCCTACTATAGTCACGATCACGATCTTCCCGTTGATCATCTATTTGCTAGAGCGGGCACCAGTAATATCGCCATATGTCCTGTCTCATGCCAGTAGAGCCAGGGGCATCAGCTTGCTACAGGAACATAAAGAGCCTCAAACCATTATATTAGGTCATGGGAATGACCTAATATAATTGTTACTGGAATTTGGCATATCATATACAACACGAGAAGCTTGCCAGGCTTGCCGGGCGGGAGGCAAACTCTTTTAAACACCTCCAAATAAAGCATTGATTGATGAACTGCGCAGCCGCTTGCGGCAGCCTTGAGCCGGGCTGTGATGGGCTGGTCTGCTTGGTGGAGTTCTGGCGTAAGGGAAGTCCAAAAGTAGAAAATGGCGGCGCCCGTGGAGTGAGGAGGGGTGGTCTGGCTTGTTGTGAGGCTCTGCCAAGGTGGTGGGCCAGGGCTAGAACCTGCCATGCCTCCCGACTGCCTCATGAACAGCTGTGCACAGGGAGAGCAAGGAACAGCTCTGCCCCATGTGTGAGTCTCTGGACCAGCATACCTGGGCCGGATTGAGGAAAAAAGCTGCTGCAGGCTGGGTGTCGGTGATCCGGGCTATATATTCCTACTATAGTGCTAAGTCTAATTCCTTGTGAAACATGGGGGTGGCTGTGTAATATTTGTGGAAATGCATAAATGCACACGTTCATTCTCTTTCAAGTGAATATAAAAGATATAGGGTGGGGGCCAGAGCGATAGTTCAGTGGGTAGGGTGTGTGCCTTGTGCGCAGACAACTGGGTTTCAATCCCGGCATCCCATATTGTCCCCGAGCACCGCCATGAATAATTCCTGAGTGCAGAGCCAGGAGTAATCCCTGAGCATCGCCAGCTGTGACCCAAAAAACAAACAAAAAAAGATATAGGGTGAGTTGGCAGAGGAATAATAGGGTAGAGAGAGCGCCGAATCCTAACCACTACACCACCAGGGAACTTTAATAGGGTAGATAAAGTACCTTCTTGCATGCTGTGGAGCCTGGTTCGGTCCCCGACACCACATCTGGTACCCTGCGTACCCTAGTAGTGATTACTTAGTAGAAAGTCAGGAGTAAGCCCACAGGAAAACAAAACCAACAAAAATCAAAAAGAAACTAGGCTATTAATACTCAATCAGATAAATATAGTCAGAACAAAATTTCCAAGTATTTCTACATATCAATAGCAGGAGCACAGAGAAGATAGAAATCCTCATGGACCTGAAACACTAAGGCTGGTTCCTGGGGGCCAGAGTGATAGCACAGTAGGCAGGGCATGTGCCTTGTATGTGGGTGACCCAGGTTTGATCTCCGGCATCCCAGGATTAATTCCTGAGTGCAGAGCCAAGTGTAGAACCTGAGCATCACCAGGTGTGACAAAAAAATAAAACAAGGCTGGTTCCTGGAGGAAGCAAGAGCCAGAATAATATAGGGGTATGGAATCCTTCCAGCTTACAGAAATGAGCTCCAGGGAAAAGACCCAGGTCAGAGTAGGTACAGACAAGAGAAGAAACTACAATAACTAAAATGTTCCAAGTGTATGTTTTTTCATTCCTGTTATGTCATGTTTATTATCATCAGCCTCATAAACAAAAGCAAGTATGATCTGTTGAACCAGTGTGAGTGTGTATTCTGAAGACCTTAAATTCTTACACCATGAATTCAGCATCAATGCATGCTCAATTATTATGAACTTGGATTCAGTTTCTTTGCCTGTGAAATGAGGATTACTCACAGAATTTTGAACATCACTTGAATTACTTGTCATGCACTTTTTTCTAAAGTGTGAAATATATCCTCATCACTGGCATCTTTAAAATGCCGCATGGATTGTTGCCTTCCAGAAGCATCTAATTATATAATATTATAATGGAGTGTTACTTCAATTAAAAATACTTCAGACAACTGATAATCTGATAAAGCAAATAAACAGCATATATATGGGGTTACATATCAAACCATAAGGAATTGAGGCAGAATTAACAGCTTGTTCTATGCGAATCATAAGGGACATTTTTGTCCCTAGTATCTAGCAGTGTTAGAGTTCTCCACAATATAACTCAGTCTCCACTCACAGCATTACTTGAGACTCTGTCAATAAGAAATTGGGTGAGTGGCCTTCATCTGCCTGCTCTTTGCAAAACTGAGTACAACACCTTCAATAGTAATTGTCTAAGCAGGAACATGTTTGAGAGTAAAAGAGCGACTGTGATTTATTCTTGGAAACAGATTTATTCCATTACTCTGAATCTAGTGCCTTTGCTCAGACTGGTACAGTACTCTCAGAAGCTCTCAGAAGGATTCACAATGATAGATAATTGTGGTTGCAGGATTGTTGGCAGTGGTTACCCTACCAGGGGCCTGTTTTGATGAGCTATCTCCTGAGGAGGAGGAAAAGTAGGCACATCCCAATGTTAGCTGTTACCAATGATCTAAATTTCCTTATAACTGGGTGAAGTCACAGTTCTGATATAACCTCTGGGGAAGTTATATTTTCATCTTTTATCACTTTTTGGATGCCAACTCCTATGTTTACTGTGTACAGTAAAGATTTTCTGCCTCATTGGCAACCTTCCTTGGTTACTGGGAATGATCTGAGTTGTGTTTCCATCTCTATCTACTTCAGACAATCTTTTTGTGATAGAATAGCACTATGTGAATTTGTTTCCTTTTCCTAAGTGGAGGGTTTGAAGTTTAAAGGTTACACAAAGGGTTCAGACTTGTGGGAGCAGTCATGCCTTTCAGACGCCATCACCCCCCCCCCGAAGTTCCCTAGTCTGTAGCAATATCTCACTTTTCATGAACCTGTCACATTTATTAATTTATATCCATTTTTATGCTTTATATTTTACTTTATTGAAAACATTTTTTGATTTTGGGAACATACCCAGTGGTGCTCAGAAGTGATTCCTGGCTCTGTCCTTAGAAACGATTCCAATGTTGCTCAGGTTTCACTTTTGGGCAGTGTTTGGAGAACCATATGCTCTGCTGCAGATCAAATCAGTGTTGATGACATTAGTGGGCCAGTGCATTAACCCCTATTCTGTCTTTCCAATCCCAATTTTCTATCATCATCATTAATTCTACTGGCAATTGACCTCTAAAAGCAAATGGGCCATCAGTAAATTTGTTCCTATTAACTTCTCTCGTGTTTCCTATTTGTTTAGTCAGCATGTATTGACAAACACAGTGACTTAAATTGTTTTTATCTCACTGCTAAGATAAAATTCTAAGTGTCAAGGTCTCTTGAAGAAGAATTTCTACATAACGGAAGACCAAGACCCTCATAGACCCTCATGTAGAATGGAAGATGCAGATATAAATGGGAAAATTCAAAATATTGATTCTGTTATTGAACCTGCAAGTAGATAAAACCCTATCATGTTGGTGGCTATGGCAGAAGAGATACAGTACAGTGAGTAGGGCACTTGTATTGTACGTGGTTCATGTGAGTCTTATCCTTTGTACCACACAAGGTTCCTGGGGCACTTGCTGGAGTTATCTCTGTGCACAGAGCCAGCAATAAGTCCTGAGTACAGTTTGTTGTGGCCAAAAATAAAACATACAAAAAAGTCATTGGTAGATATTTTGACCCTTTTTCTTAAAATTAAGGTATAATTAACTGCCCCTAGAAGTGTTGCAGGTGTGGCTCCTGTCCTGGATATGTCTGCAGGTAGCAGACAGGAGGCAGGCTTGTCTACATCCAGGGCTCTGCCCAAAGGGCCCTAGATGGTTGATGGTCTGACATAGAAAAGACTGGGTCCCTGGGATGAACCCAGAGCCATGGCAGAGCCTGGCAATCTACCCATTGTATATTTGATATTCCAAAAACAGTAACAATAATGGAACTCATTCCCAAAAAATGCAGATGTTACTGGCGCCTGCTTGAGCAAATCGATGAACAACAGGAAGACAAGTGACTAGTGACAAAGCAAGGTATAATTGATATATAAATTAACATTAGGTTCTATTGTATGACAGAAATTTGATATTGTATAGCTTCACAATATGTTACCATACATAGTAAAACAAAAAAGATCCTCCTATCACATCACTAAGAAAATCGACCTGCTATTTCCTACGTAGGGTCTGTTGAGTTACTGATTGAGTGAAGGCTGAGATAAAGGAAATGAAATGAAGCAATGTGTAGTTTATACCTACCCTTACTGTGATTCCTTAGAGCATTCTTCATTAGAAAACATTTAGGTTTTTCACGATGAGAGACAAATGTGAAATCTAAGGGATGAAAGAGTTTCTCCTGAGGTAGAAAATGATATTTATCATTGAAATACTATATTTTTAATTTTGATATTAAAAATTAATCTTAAAAATGCAATGAAAATCACTGACTCAAAGTTTTTTACAAAAAATGCATTTAAAATAACTTTCAAATCATCGTAATGTCTTCACTGTTGAATATGGCGTGCATCATCAAAAGATGATGAAAGGAGGGTGGTAGAAAGAATATTTTCAGCAGAGACAAGTCATATGCAACAAATTTTCTTGAGAAGTCTTGTTTACCCGTTCTAAGTATTAGAACAGATGCAAGGGGCATAATATTTTATATTGGAAATGTTCTTTATGAGATAATTTGTATGTCAATGAAAATACCAAAAGCTGTCTAAAGTTATTGTAATTTAATATAATGAATAGGCACAAAAATAATTTATTCACTCTTTTATACTTTACCTATCTTAAAAAAGAAGAGAGTGTGGTATCAGTATAGAGACAGATCCATAGACCTATGGAATAGAACTGAATTTCCTGAAACACACTCTCAAATATCGACCACTTAATCTTCGATAAAGGAGCAAAAAATATTAAGTGGAGCAAAGAAAGCCTCTTCAACAAATGGTGCTGGGAAAACTGGGCAGCTACATGTAAAAAAAATGAACTTAGACCTCCTTCTAACGCAATGCACAAAAGTCAGATCAAAATGGATTATAGATCTCAACATCAGACATGAATCTATAAGGTACATTGAAGAAAGCATAGGAGAAATGCTCTACGACATCAAAACTAAAAGTATCTTTAAAGACGACACACCACTGACCAAGCAAATGGAAGCAAAGATAAACAATGGGATTATATAAAATTGAAAAGCTTCTGCACCTCAAAAGAAATGGTAACCAAGATACAAAGACAATCCAAAGAGTGGGAAAGGATATTCACCAATACCCATCGGACAAGGGGTTAATATCCAGGATATATCAGGCACTGGTTCCCGTTCATCATCTATTTGCTCGAGCGGGCCCCAGTAACATCTCCATATGTCCTGTCTCATGCTAGTAGAGCCCAAGGGCATCTGCTTGCTCCAGGAACATAAAGAGCCTCAATCCATTCCGGAATGAGGTCTATAATTGTTACTGGTATTTGGCATATCAAATACAACACGGGTAGCTTGCCAGGCTCTGCCGTGCAGGTAGCATACTCTTGTAGTCATCTCTAAGTCCAGCATTTATTGATGAACCACGGCCTGCGAGCCAGGCTGTGATAGGCTGGTCTGCTGGGTGGAGTTCTGACGAGAGAAGTCGGATGTAGAAAATGGAGGCCCTCATGGAGTGGGGGGGGTCGTCTGGCTTGTTGCAAGGCTCTGCTGGTGTGGCGGGCCAGGGCTAGAACCCACCATCCCTCCTGGGCGCCCTGTGAGTGGCTGGGCACAGGGAGAGCAAGTAGCAGCTCTGCCCTATATCTGTCTCTATAGATAGATAGATAGTGATAGTGATATCAGGCACTGGTAGCCCTTCACAGCTAACCCCATCAAAAAATGGGGACAAGGGGGCTGGAGTGATAGCCCAGCGGGTAGGGCGTTTGCCTTGCACGGCAGGCCTGTGCCGGCCTGGGTTTGATCCCCAGCATCCCATATGGTCCCCTGAGCACCGCCAGGAGTGATTCCTGAGTGCAGAGCCAGGAGTAACCCCTGAGCATCGCCGGGTGTGGCCCAAAAAGCAAAAAAAAAAAAAATGGGGACAAGAAATGAACAGAAGCTTCCAAAAAAGAAGAAATTCGAATGGCCAAAAGGCATATGAAAAAGTGCTCTTCATCTTTAATCATCAGGGAAATGCAAATCAAAACAACAATGAGGTACTATCTCACACCACAGAGACAGGCACACATCTAAAACAGCAAGAACAACCGGTGCTGGCGTAGATGTGGGGAAAAAGGACTCTCATCCACTGTTGGTGGGGAGTGCCAGCTGGTCCAACCCTTTTGGAAAACATTATGGGCATTCCTCCGAAAACTAGACATTGAGCTCCCATTTGATCCAGCAATAGCACTCCTGGGAATATACCTGAGAGACCGAAAAACACATAGCAGAAACACTGTCTGTACTTCTTTATTCATCTCTGAGCTATTCACTATAGCTAGAATCTGGAAACAACCTAAATGCCCGAGAACAGAGGACTGGCTAAAGAAACTGTGGTTCATCTACACTATGGAATACTATGTAGCTGTCAGAAAAGATGAAATTTACCTGCAAATGGATGGACATGGAGACTATCATGCTGAGTGAAATTAGTCAGAAGGAAAAGGACAGATATAGAATGACTGCATTCATTAATAGGATATAAATAGATACCAGTGTTTTACTAAATGTGGGAAATGGTAATGGCAGATTAAAACTCACCATTGAATATACACAAAGATACTTAAGTGATCACTGTCTTCCCGTTCATCATCGATTTGCTTCGATCGGGCCTGAGTAATATCTCCAAATGTCCTGTCTCATGCTAGTAGAGCCCAAGGGCATCTGCTTGCTCCAGGAACATAAAGAGTCTCAATCCATTCTGGAATGAGGTCTATAATTGTTACTGGTATTTGGCATATCAAATACAACACGGGTAGCTTGTCAGGCTCTGCCGTGCAGGTAGCATACTCTTGTAGTCATCTCTAAGTCCAGCATTTATTGATGAGCGCGCTTGCGGCCTTGCGAGCCGGGCTGTGATAGACTGGTCTGCTGGGTGGAGTTCTGACGAGAGAGAAGTCTGGATGTGGAAAATGGAGGCTCTCATGGAGTGGAGGGTCGTCTGGCTTATTGCAAGGCTCTGCTGTGGTGGCGGGCCAGGGCTAGAACCCACCATCCCTCCTGGGCGCCCGTGAGCAGCTGGCCACAGGGAGAGCAAGTAGCAGCTCTGCCCCATGTCTTTGAGTCTCTGGCCCGGCATACCTGAACCAGATTTAAAAAGAGTGCTGCAGGGTGGAATTCGATGAGCCGGACTGTGATAGACTTGTCTGCTGGGTAGAGTTCTGGCGAGAGAGAAGTCCGGATGTGGAAAATGGAGGCCCAAATGGAGTGGAGGGATCGTCTGGCTTGTTGCAAGGTTCTTCTGGGGTGACAGGCCAGAGCTAGAAGCCGCCATCCCTCCTGGGCGCAGCGGCTGGGCACAGGGAGAGCAAGTAGCAGCTCTGCCCCATGTTTGTGAGTGACAGACTTATCTCAGACTTAAATGATAAACTCTAAATATCTGCAGGGCTAGCCACAATGTGTAAAAGAAGAGGGAGAGAGATGCAGAGACATAGAGAGAGACAGAGAGAAAGAGAGGATACTGGGGTACCTGCTATTGAGGCAGCCTGGGGGTGGGCGGGAGGGTGGGGTACATTGGTGGTGGAAATGGGGCATTGGTTGAGGGATGGGTGCTGGTATACTGTACTACCAAGAACCAATTATGAACACCTTTGTAATGTATGTCTCACGGTGGTATAATAAAAAATTTAAAAAAGAATTAAAAAAGCAGTATTTACTGATCTCAGTATAAACTGTTCTTACTAAATGCAGACTTAAAAAGTCTGATGACTTTTATTTTCTTAAAATTGGAAATCTAACAATCATAAAATGAGAAGAGAATAGGAAATTGTGCTGCATTGTCTATTGATTAAAATAATTCTTTTCAGGACTAGGGAAATATTATAAAGATTAAATTGTTTGTCATGCATGCAATCAATCCTGTTTTTGTCCTCTGACCAGTACCAGGCATGATCCCTGCACAGAGACAGGAGTTTATCCTAAAAACAGGGCCAGGAATAAACCCACTGAGCACAGTAAGTGTGGGCCACATAGATAGACACACACACACACACACATACACACACATTTTATAACCCTTGGACTATGTTCTTTACAAGTTCTATACTTATTTTTGTACATTTCTATTATTTCATTGTTTTCATCATTTTCATTCTTAGTCTGTTGCAAAATAATCAGTATTTTTCTTTCTTTGTTCATTTAATAATCATTGGACTCAAGTTTATGACTTTTCTTAGGAGTTAGACTCACGTTAAAATGTGCAAAACCTAAATTACATGAGAAATGAGATATGAAGGCATTATCTCATATATCAGCATTTCTTAGACTTTAATCAGATCTGTAAGAGCCTAGATACTTCACATTATGATAAGAACAAATTGGTGATTCAGAATTGAGACTGGCATTCAGAATGGAGGTGATATCAGAATGGAGGATACTGGACATGCTAAGAGTTACCGGTGATTCTGAGATACAAAGAGCCTAAGAGAATTGGATGAGGGGCATTAGAATTAATGCAAGGGTAGTGAGTAGATAAGAAGGTGTTGCTTTGGTACTTGGACCAATTTTATGTCATTTTTTCACCCAAGGTATTATCACTGTTGCAGAGATAAAACTTGAGATATGAAGTCTCTCATTTAGGCAAACATTATTCAGTTGAATAATAGATTTACTCTTACTTGGAGATCCTAGTTAATGATTTAGAATTAGTTTTAGTAATGTTGTAACACAAAAGACTAAGAACTTAAGCTCTTTGTACAATACATGAATACTGCAACCAGGGCACAACCTTTGAGGTTATTTTACAAGAAATATCAGTAGTGAGAAGGTATAGTATTAGTTTATTTACATTTAAAATTACATATCTTCTGTCTTGCATGTTAAAGCCAGATTGTCTTCTGTAGAGCCTGGCAAGCTACCCGTGTCGTATTTGATGTGCCAGATACCAGTAACAATTATAGATCTCATTCCCTTGACCTAATGGAATGGTTTGAGGCTCTTTATGTTCCTGGAGCAAGCAGGTGCCCTTGGGCTCTACTAGCATGAGACAGTCATATGGAGATGTTACTGGTGCCCGCTCGAGCAAATCGATGATGAACGGGAAGACCATGATACAGTGTCTTCTGTAGACAATATAAATATAGTTAGAGCTTTAACCACAGCATTTCTTACCCACCCTATTGATGGATTGGATGGTTAGGATGTTCTTCCTAACAATGACACAAGAACACCTGTACAAACTGGAATAAGGACTCATTGGTCTCATATTTTCCATTTATCTTAGTTCAGAGATGTTCTATCTTCATCATAAATGCTTACTTCTCTCCAACCATTTTGACCTTGACTCATGAATCATATTGTCCAAAAACCTCAGTAACCTCCCCAACTTTGTCTATGATTCCTGAATTCCTTGCTCAAGAGTATTAACACACTGATTCTCAACTTGACTGTGCCTTTCTGATCTGGCTGAAATTTCCATAAAAGAATATATGACTATATATATTATGAACAATAATGTTCAATAAATATACAATTTTAAAAGGAAATAAATGGTAGCTTATGAGATAATCTTCAACATTCCCCTCTTACAATATGATATAATATGATACTTTAGGTTTAGATTTGGTGGTATACCATAAAACACCTATAAGCCTATTCCTTAGCACCCAACAAAATCTCTCCAGGTATGCACGTAGTGTCATAATTCAACGTGAAGGGCAGAGATTTCAAAAGTGAGGCATTCACTTATAGTACAAATTTTTCCACTTGAGTAAATATGTACTCTTCCTATGACCCCTTTATATCACATATTGAATTTCTACCATATATTGAATTATCCTTGCATAGCTGTAATAAATCCCATTTGATCATGATGTACTGTCCTTTTACTATATCATTGAATTAGGTTCACTAAGATTTTTTGAGGATCTTTTTATCTTTTCATCAAGGGTATTGATTTTTAATATTCTTTTGAAGTTATTTCTCTGTCAGTTTATGGTATCAAAATAATATTGGCATTATAGAAACTGTTTGGGAGAAAGGGCTATTATAAAAACTTAAGTGTATAATACATACACTGTGTGAGGCACATGGTTACATCTTTCACACTTCAAAATAAAAAATGGGAAAGAAATAAACTGGAGCAATACCTGTTTCTTTAATTAGCTGGATAAACTTAAGAAGAACAGATAATAAGAGCTCCTTGATGTTTAGTAGAATTCACTGGTAAAACTATCAAATATTTGTTTCCATTTTAGTGAATATTTTGATTACAAATTTAAATGTTCTCATGAGTCTCTTCAGCTTCTTTCACCTGATTCATATTTAAGAAATTGTATGAATGTAAAAGCGCTTCCAATTCTTCTGGTAGCTCCAATTTCACTATCACTGTATCAGTATTTTTCATAGTAATTTCTTATAAATTTTTGTGTTTCTGTGATATCTGTAGTAATACCTCTCCTCTTATTCCTATTCTGATTGCTTGGAATTGTCTCCCTTTTTAATTAAATATTAATATTGTTTTATTAAAATTTATTATTTTAACGTTTTATTATCATAAGTTTAAAAATAATAGATGCCTTTGAAGCACAAAGTCAATTTACTTCCACCACCATCAAACCATAAAAAATTTTCACAACTGCCATTATGTTTCCAATTGCTGGCAGGGATGCAGAGAAATGAAACTCTTGATTCGTTGTTGCTAGGAATGTAAACTGGTTCAGTCTCTGGAAAACAGAGTGAAGATTTCTCCCAAAATTGACAATACAATTACTGTATAATTCAGTAATTCTGCTCTTGGATACCTCTCAAAAGACCTCAAAAATACCTAGCTAAAAAATACAGAAATATGGGGACTGGAGTGATAACCCAGCGGGTAGGGCGTTTGCCTTGCACGGCTGGCCTGGGCCGGCCTGGGTTCAATCCCCAGCATCCCATATGGTCCCCCGAGCACCGCCAGGGAGTAATTCCTGAGTGCAGAGCCAGGAGTAACTCCCTGAGCATCGCCAGGTGTGACCCAAAAAGAAAAAAAAATAAATACAGAAATATCTAATTCACCCCAACTTTGGAAAAAACTGATGTCCAACAAAAGGTGACCATACAAAAATATTGTGTTATCTATCTATCTATCTATCTATCTATCTATCTATCTATCTATCTATCTATCTATCTATCTATCTATCTATCTATCTATCTATCTATCTATCTATCTATCTATCTATCTATCTATCTATCTATCTATCTATCTATCTATCTAATCTATCTCTCTATCTTTCTATCTCTCTATCTCTCTCTCTCTATCTATCTATCTATCTATCTATCTATCTATCTATCTATCTATCTATCTATCTATCTATCTATCTATCTCTATCTATCTATCTCTATCTATCTCTATCTATCTATCTCTATCTCTCTATCTCTATCTCTCTATCTATCTATCTATCTATCTCTATCTATCTATCTATCTATCTATCTATCTATCTATCTATCTATCTATCTATCATCTATCTATTTATCCATCTATAATATAACATGATTCAGCTTTAAGAAAGAATGAAATATTGCAGATTGCTACAACATGGATGGATCTAAAAGATAATCACTAGTATCACTTGTCTTCCTATTGTTCATAGATTTGCTTGAGTGGGCACCAGTAACACTGCAATATGTCCTGTTCTAGTGTAGCTCATGGGCTTCTGCTCACTCCAGGAACAGGAAGAGCCTCCGAGCATTCGTTCAGGTCATGGAAATGAGGTCTATAATTGGTACTGGTTTTTGGCATATCAAATATGATATGGGTAGCTTACCAGGCTCTGCAATGCTGGTGGTATACTCTCAGTAGTAGGCTATCATCTCGTGCATTTACTGGTGAACCACAATGGGGAGAGATAGGCTTTTCTCTTGGTTGGAGTTCTGACAAGCTGTGGAGTCTAGATGTTGAAAATAGCAGCCCTCATGTTTTGGGGGTTCATCTGGCTTTTTGTGAGGCTCTGGGCTTGAAATAGTCTTCACTGTTTGGTGGGATTCTGACAAGCAGTGCTAGAGATCAGCTTTTCTCTTGGATGAAACTCTGTCGAGATGTGGAGTCTGGATGTTGAAAATGGCAGCCCTCATGGTGCAGGGGTTCATCTGGCTTCTTGGGAGGCTCTGGGTTTGAAAAGGTAATAAAATAAGCAAAATAAATCATAGAGAGAAGGATGCATGCTGAATGATTTTAATTGCAAGTCATATATCAAGAAACAAAGTAAAGGAATAGACGATGTTCACTGGATTTAAATCTTAAGACATTAATTTGGAGTCTGCAGATATAATCTAATGGGTAGGGTACTTACTGTGCATGAAACCAACTTGGTTCAATTGTCAGTACCCTATATGGTCCCCTGAGGATTGCCAGGAGTAATTCCTGAGTGCAGAACCAGAAGTAACCCCTCCCCTTAACCCCCCTGCCCCCCCACATACACACAAGACTTACTAAAGTTTACAACTTAAGGGTAGACTGTAATAGTCCTCTATTTTTATAATATTGTACCCTTAAACTATAAACATAAACAATCTAATAGATCATAGCTAATCTAAAGTATGAAATCAAAATAATAGAAAAAGTTATGATCCTGATTTCATTTTATTATATGCACTTCTCTTCCTGAAATAATACATTTTTTTTTGCTTTTTTGGGGTTTTTTTTTTTTTTTTTTGCTTTTGGGGTCACACCCGGCAATGCTCAGGGGCTACTCCTGGCTCTGCACTCAGGAATGACTCCTGGCGGTGCTGGGGGGGACCATATGGGATGCCGGGATCGAACCCCGGGCCAGCCATGTGCAAGGCAAACGCCCTACCTGCTGGGCTATCGCTCCGGCCCTGAAATAATACTTTTAAAAAAATATATGCATTTAAAGTTTAATGGGAGTCAGGAGTAAAGAGGAGATAAATGTTATGCCCTCTTATTACTTATTCTTTCTAATGTAAAGTAAGTTATTATTTAGTCTTTGCAATTTGATATTTTATTGTTGATCTAAGTATTAACAACTTAAAACATATGAAATTGTGTTAAAAAAGTACAGCAAGTTGGGTGCTTTCCTTGTGCATTACAGACCCTGATTTGATTCCTGCCAGGAGTGAACCCTGAGTGCAGGGTAAGGACTGACTACCACAAGTTGTGACTAATATCCAGACAGATTAGTTAATAATAAGGTTGTGTTAGAATATGGTAAATGTTCAAATATATTATAATCATCATTATTTTTATTCTTATTACTGAAAGAGACTTTTTCATGTATTCTCCTGCCTCTGGTTGCAACCTATTGGATTATAATGCTTAATTTTTTTTCTGATTTTTAAAATTTTTATTATCACCGTGAAACATACAATACAAAGGTGTTCATATTGGTTCTGGTTACAGTATACCAGCACCATCCCTCCACCAGTGCCCCATTTCCACCACCAATGTAACTCCCACCCCTATGCTGCCTCAATACAGGTAGCCCTGTTTCCTCTCTGTTCTCTCTCTGTCTCAGCATCTCTCCCTTTGTTTTACACATATAATGCTTAATTCTTAATTCAAAGTATGCTTTGAACTTCTTAAAGCATTTTTCATGGCTGTTACAGTGGTACAGGAGTGTGGGATGGGGGGGAGAATCTTGCCAGTAGTGCTCAGGGCCCATGGAAAATTCCTAGTAATACTCAACCCAACAGTGCAGACCCGGTCATTTGTTTGGGAAAAAAAAGCAAAAACCACCCCTATGTGGCTCAGAAACTACAAGGGCTGCCTCCAGAGGGTATGCTGTGCCAGGGACTGAACTCAAAATCTCTCAAGTGAGGCATACAGTTGAGTTTTCTCAGTTATCTCCCTACCCCTTACTTTCTATCTTAAAATGGTTGACACTGGGATATCTGGTCTCATGTCAGTCTTTCTGAATCTATTCCTGGATTAAGCAAATTTATTTATGTCTACTAGAGATTACTTTTTTTTAAAGATGCTAACAATTTATACCAATTTATGTCTTTTTATAGATGCTAACAATTTGATATTTATATATATACATATATATAGCAAATATGTAGCAATGTAAGTTATAATAGAAAGTTCATGTAATGTATATACAAATTATAATGAAAGACCAGAGGAAGGATGTTTTAACCATATAAATATAAGTTTTTCCATGAAAATAAAACTTTGTGAGGGGCTGGGGCATGTGCAAGACAACTTATCTTGCACATGCACAACCCAGGTTTATTCCCTGCTATGTTATATATCTCCTTAATTCCAGAGGAAATTATCCTTGAGCACAGAGCCAGGTGTAAGTTTTAAGCACTACTATGCCCAGATAAAAAAGAAAAATACAAAAACAAAACCATCTGAATTGCAGCCCCCTAACATATTCTTTTTTTCCTTTTTTTTTTTTTTTGCTCTTTTTTGGGTCACACCCGCAAAGCTCAGGGGTTACTCCTGGCTCTGCACTCAAGAATTACTCCTGGTGGTGCTCGGGGACCATATGGGATGTTGGAGATAGAACCCAGGTCAGCTGTGTGATAGCACAAACGCCCTACCCATTGGGCTATCACTCCGGCCCCCTTACTTATTCTTTATTGAAGTGATGGGACCCATCCCCAAATCCCCAACACCAGCTTATGTGAAAGAGAGAGGAGAGATGGTCACTTTCTCTCAGTATGCCTCTGCCACCAGAGACTGATTGGAAAAGCTAGTACTGCTAAAGTCTGTGATTAGCTCCTTCTCAGCACATCGTTAGTTCTGATAGTCCTACTAGGGCAGCTATCATGCCACACCTCTCATACACTAGTCCTTCTAGGCAAGAGAGTTAATCCCTACCACTCAATTTCTTCGGCAGAGCCATGGACTCAGGCCAGAGTGAGCAAATGCTCTTTGCAGGAAACGAAAGTCAGTCCTAGGCCTTACCATATCTTCTGCGCCCTTAAACTTCTTGCAGCAAAGAGCTTTAGGAGTAGATGTGTTGTGAATAAAAACAGATTTTCTTTGGAGGTTTTGGGTAAATGGAAAGAAGGAAAGAGAGAAAGTACTCAAGAGAGAGCTTGGGCTTCTCCAAAGGCAGAGAGAGCTCCCAGTGTGCATCTCACGGGGAGATGCAGGCTACATATGCACTTGACGAGCACATGTGTTGGCCATGTGGGCACAGGCAGCGCACACATGCGCTCCCTTTGTTGAATTGGCTTCTATAGGGTTTCTTCAGACTGCCCCATGTGGGGTTTCTATCCGGTAAGAGTCTATTGCTAGGGTGGTTGACTAAGAGGAAGCCTCAGTTTCCCCATGCCAACCAGAAAGGAGCCCAGGAATTCCCTCACCAGGGGTTCCCTTTTCCCCATTAGCCTACCATATCTCATCCTGAGTTACTGCCTTTAACATTCCTGGTGCTCCTCAGGGTCATACTATTCTGTCCCAGAACCAGGGGTCACAGACTAATATAAGGAGCAATCCCTGAGAATGCAGATGGCCAGAGAGACTCAAACCCTCCAGACAGCCCTAAAGATCTCTGCATTCCCTGTAACACTGGACTGATACCAATGCAAAAGACTTTTAAAAAGGCTAACTCTAAACTTCTTCTTAACTTAATCCCATACAAGTTCCTCCCTTCAAGGGCAGTTCCTTTCCTTTCTCTTCTTTCAAAATAAACTTTCCAACTCTGAGTCTGAGATTCTTTATTATTCAATATTTTCATTCTTGAAAATATTGAAGAACCAGGGAATCATGAATAGACAGAGACCCACCACCTCTTTGGCCTCACCTGCATCAGTTGTTTTCTTTGAAACTCCTTCTTGACCTTGGTTTCTGTTGGAGCTTCTCACAGAGGAGGGTGGGTTCAGCCTTCTCTGTTCTGGGCTAGCTCCAGCTAAAGATCTTATCAGGCCTTAGTTCCTGAGCTGACAAGGTGGGTAAGGACAGCCTGAGGGCTAGACTAGGTGGTTATTACTTCCCAGGAATTACTAGGGCTCTTCCCTATCTAGCTGCATAAATCATTTATCTTTTATTCCACTGTGAAATCTTTTAAAAATCCTCTCATTTCGTCTTTCTGACATAATGCCTCTTGTGGTCCCTTTGGTCTATTATCACTTACCTGAGGTCTGACCTTTGTCTCATATCTGGAACATCCTAATTCTCAAAAGAGAACTGCTTATAACTGCTATTCCTAGTTCAGTGCCAGTGATGTGCAAAACCATCTTTAATACCATTTATTTGCTCATGACACCTTGTGGTCAGAGAGACAGAATTTTCCAAATACCATAAATATAAAATGTAAAGACTATTCCTGTGTTTCTAATATATTCCCAGCTACGATTTTCTCACTGGATTCAAGCTACACATATTAATGTTTATTAGTTTGTTTATTAAGTCAGTATGCTTTAGTAGTCCATAGTCAACATGCATTTAATGACTGGCTACTTCTCATTACCCATGGTAGACTTGACCCAGAGCCATGGATGCAAGCTTGAGTGAGGAATTCTCTTGGTGGGAAAGGAAAGTCCTAAATCTTACCCAGGTCTTTTTGGTCTGTCTCCCAGAAAAGAATTACAGGAGGAGAGGAAGAGTGAATTAGATCAAGTTTAGTGTAGGAGGTTAAGTATAGATATTTCCCAAAAACAACATTTGTCCCAAATCCTTTCCAAAAGCAGAGGCTTCTATGGAAAAAGCACTCTTTTTTTTTGCTTTTTGGGTCACACCCGGCAATGCTCAATGGTTACTCCTGGCTCTGCGCTCAGGAATTATGCCTCGCGGTGCTCCGAGGAGCATATGGGATGCAGCGATGGAACCTGGGCTGGCATGGGCCAGGTGCGTGCAAGGCAAAATCCCTACCTGCTGAACTATCACGCTCCAGCCCCAGGGAAAAGCAATTTCTGAGAGTGCAATTTTCAGTTCTTAAGTCCCTGCATTCCAGTTTCCTGGTGCTTCTCCTTCAGGCTGCTCTGGTGCTAGGCTCTGGAATTCTGCATCTCAATGCCTTTCCTAGCTCCTAAATTGGGTGGTTTATGTCAAAGGCTTCCTTCCTTCGACTTAAAGGCTGGAAGGATTCAGAGTTTTTCCCAGCATACATCAGCAACTGCTCCTCATCTTTCAACCCATCTTCCTGCTAGCAACATTCTCATGGCATGAGGAAATCTAAGCAAAAGTCATCCCCAATCTCTGTGTCAGTGTCTGTGTCTGTCTCTGTCCCTGTCTCTGTCTCTCTCTCAGATACTCTGCCATCTGTGTCTGTGTCATTGTTCCATTGCTCTCTACCTGGTGACTGAGCTCCTTTCCAGCCCAGAATCAGGGTATTCCTACCATTTCTTCCCCGGCTCTTCTAGCTGGCACCAAAAAAACAGTAAACAGGTGGGTGTTTGAAATATGATGAGCCAGAAGATTCATTCCTTTATTTTCTCCTAACTGCCTCAGCCTTCATAAAATCCAGTGCTATAGGTTATTGATTTTTTACAAAAAAAGAGGAAAAACGAGTGGGAGTGGAGAATTATGATGTTATGTCCTAAATGAATTTTTCACAGAAAAAGACGAAAAGACAAAAACAACAACTCTTCTTCATTGTGGGCAGTTGGTCAGAAATGAGGTTAGGGGTAAGGGATAGGAAAGGCTGGAGAGCGTCTGTTCCCAGAGGAGAGGAAGCATTGATCTCTTGGGTGATTGCCCTGACTGCTGCTGAAGCCGAGAATTAGGTTCAATATGTTAGTGCTAACATTTAAAGTCCTTTCAGATCTCTGGGGGCAGCATCTGTTTTCTCTTCCTCTATCTCATTTATGTGTAGGTAAAAACAGACTTAACTCTTTAGCTTCCAGGTTTTCACCTTATTGATATAGGAATATAGACTTAAGGTAAATCCATTCAAGTGCTAATGAGATCTTTTTGCTATTGTTTTGCAAAGATTGTTATAAATGAAGATTAAATACTGCCAGATCCCCACTTCACTAGTAATTTACCTTCTAGCTATGCAAACAGTAACAGACTCATTCTTTTTTGCTTATAGTCTGAAGAACGCTCATCTCACTAACATGGTGACCCAAAGATTAGACATGAATCAGAATCACTGAGAGAGCTTTGAAGAATGCACAGTTGCAAAGGCAATTGAAGATCAGCAACCAGAGACTACATGCAGAGTTATTCCAGAGAATCTGTATTGTATTTTATTTACATTTTTGGGGCGTTAGGGGCTCTAAGTGGTGTTCAGGAAGCCAAGGCCCTGAACCCTATAATTCCTGGCCAACGAGTGTAGAGACTAAATGCAAGGACCCAAGGCAGGAGAATTACCTGGACCTCCTGGCAGTTCCTGACAACCTGACCACTAGGACTGTATTGGCAATGTTTGAGGATCACATAGGAGTGGGGATACAGCCATCTGCAAGGCATGTGCTATAATCCTTATACTGTCATTGATCACTGGATCACTTGACATCCCTTTATTCGTCAAATAGCATTACGTGTCCTGCCTATCTGATTTTTGATGCCTTGGCAAATGAGACAGTGTCCCTGACTCTGGATCCTCGATGGAGGTTGGAACTCTGGATTCCTTGTCTTACTTGAGTGAGGCATGATATTTCAAGCATAGCTCTTTCGATTCCTCTCTGGGAGACCCGATAGCATTCTCATCCTGCTTTTGTAGGGTCCAGGTCTCTGAGGCGTATGTTAATGCAGGGCGAACAGTGGAGTCGAAGAGATGTGCCCAGAGCTGGAGGTTCTTTGTCCTTTTAGCTCTTTCTTTGATGCTCTTGACGACATTCCATGCCACTCTCTTCCTCCTGAGCAGCTCAGGTTTTAGGTCGTTCATCATGTTAACTTCTTGACCTAGGTACACATAACTGCTGCTTTCAGAGATGTTTGTTCCATTGAGAGTGAATAGGGCCTCTGGAACTAGTTCATTTTTCATAAACATAGTTTTCTATGTTTATGAGACTCACAGACATGGGACAGAGCTGCTACTGGCTTTCCCTGTGCCCAGCTGCTCGTGAGGTGCCCGGGAGGGATGGCAGGTTCTAGCCCTGGCGCCACCCCAGCAGAGCCTCACAACAAGCCAGACGACCCCCACTCCATGAGGACCTCCATGAGGTTCATCAATAAATGCTGGATTTTTTAGATGACTACAAGAGTATGCTACCCACACGGCAGAGCCTGACAAGCTACCCATGTCTTATTTGATATGCCAAATACCAGTAACAATTATAGACCTCATTCCCATGACCTGATGGAATGGTTTGAGGCTCTTTATGTTCCTGGAGCAAGCAGGTGCCCTTGGGCTCTACTTGCATGAGATGTCATATGGAGATGTTACTGGTGACCACTCGAGCAAATCGACAATGAATGGGAAGACAGTGATACAGTGATAGTTTTCTTTAGATTCAGCTGTAGACCTGTCTTTCCACATTCTTGGTCGAAGTCAGCCAGCATTTGTGATGCTTGGCTAATGTTTGGTGTTATTAGAACAATGTCATCAGCGAAGTGGAGGTGGTATAATTGTCAACCATCTATCTTCACTCCCATTCCTTCCCATTCTAATTGTCTCATGATGTTCTTGAAGGTGGCACTGAAGAGTTTTGGTGAAATGGTATCACCCTGCCGAACCCCTCTTTTGACATCAATGATCATTTCCTTGTAGAACTTCCTTGTATACTGTCATTCTGTTCCCCAAATCTGCATTCATTTAAACCAAATTTCTGAGGCCAGAGAGCTAGTATAGGAGTTAGACATTTCTCCTGCATGTTGGCATATCTGGTTAGATACCTTGATGCTGTATATGGCCCCTGGTATACCCCCAGGAGTGATCCCTGAGCACAAAGCCCAAGGAGGTCTTTAGCACCACCTGGCAGGTATTGTTTCAAAAAAAAACCCCAAAAAATTATAATATTAAAAGAAAACCCTCAACGAAGCAATAACATAATTATTTCTTTCTTATTTGTTTGAACTACTGAATATAATGTTAAAAAAGAAGTCAAAGAGTGTAGGGGTAAATGCTAAGTGGTATCTCAGGTAGATAGATCTGATAAGGGGTTAATAACCAGGATATATCAGGCACTGGTACAGCTATATAAGAAGAAAACAGCCAACCCCATTAAAAATGGGGAGAAGAAATGAACAGAAACTTGACAAGGAAGAAATTCAAATGGCCAAAAGGCATATGAAAAAATGCTCATTATTACTAATCATCAGAGAGATGCAAATCAAAACAAGAATGAGATATCAGCTCACACCACAGAGACTGGCCCATATCCAAAAGGGTAAAAGCAACAAGTGCTGACGTGGATGCGGGAAAAGGGACTCTCATACATTGTTGGTGGGAATTTTGACTTATACAACCTTTCTGGAAAACAATATGGACATTCCTCCAAAGACAAGAAATTGAGCTCCATTTTGACCCAGCCATACCACTCCTGGGAATATATCCAGGGAAGCCAAAAACACACAGCAGAAACACAATCCACACTTTAATTTTCATAGCAGCACTATTCACAATAGCCAAAACCTGGAAACAACCAGTATGCCCAAGATCTGATGACTGGATAAAGAAACTGTGGTACATCTACACAATGGAATACTGTGCAGCTGCTAGGAAAAATGAAGTTATGAAATTTGCCTATAAATGGATGGACATGGAAAGGATCATGTTGAGTGAAATTAGTCAGAAGGAAAGAGAGAGACATAGAATGACTGCATTTATTTGCATGACATATCAGGTGGTCTTACCAAAAGTGGAAATTACCACAAATGTGAGGGAGCCAGAGGTTAGGTAAGACAGAGAAGGGAACATGTGTGAATAAATGTCGAAAGGGCTGATACCAACATAGAACTGGAGCATTTAATACAGGCAAAAAAAATTGCACATGATGGCTTCTAAGTGTATGTAGTGCAACCCACAATGTGTAGGAGAAGGAAGGGAGAGAGAGGGAGAGAGAAAAAGAGATAAAGAACCTGCCATTTAAGCAGGCTATGGGAGGGGGAGGGAATGTGGGACATTGGTGGTGGGAAATGGGCAATGGTGGAGGGCGGGGTGCTGGAACACTATGTGACCAAAACCTCCAAACATGAGCAACGTTGTAATTCTATATATATCTCACGGTGGTATAATAAAATGTTTAATTAAAAAAAAAAAGAAGTCAAAGCATGGGTGTAGAATATGGTACCAATGTCTGTGGAGCAAATTGCATTTCAAATAATGTAAAGTTACATTTCCAAATCCTTGGAATACAGCCCCAAGAAAGACCATATTATAAAAGAAAAGCACAGCTACAAAATTGGCGAGCATAAACATTTCCCCAGAAAGCATATTAATAAGCTATTGATTAGAATGATGATATTTTGGGTCAGTGAAGGGATAAGAAAGATGTGGAAAATAGTTTAGTGAGAAAATGTCTGAACAGTTCTCTCTAGTAAGGGAAGGGTACTTAAGGAAAGGCAAATACAGCCAAGTCTGTGTTCTAAAATAAAATCTATTTGCTTAGAACAAAGTCTGGTGAACAGTGTGTGGAATATAGAGGTTCTGTGTAGTCATGAATCTTGCACTGAGTCACACCAAACTATTGATCAGAGAAAACAGGGGTAATCAGTGCCCACGAGGCAAACCATAAATTAGATCTGGCCTAAAAATGGTTGAAACAAGGTCAGTTAGAAGCTGATAAATGCATCAAAATGTTTCCCTCCAGTCTCTTGCACAGGTTGGAAAAAGAAGTAGCCAGAGTTAATCAAGGAATAATTTTTAGGGGGATTATTGAAAGTAAGCCAAGTGGAAACCTATGAATGTAAAGTAGTAAGCAGTATTTGGGCAAATTAACAAATTCCAAGGATAGTCATTCCAAATTAAAAAATGAATACATAGCTTTGTATAAAGAAGGACCAGAAGACACCAATATACAAAGGATCAATAGAAATAGATTCTGAACCCACACAGAATAGAGCAGATATTCATTTTTTCATTCATGAATCACTGATAATACTAATTAATTGCTCAACTAATGAGGTACTCAACTAATAAAAAATGTGCCCTATACACAAGTTACTAGTGAAGGATTTAGTAGGTATAATATTTTATAATAAAGACAAAATATTAGTTCTTCTAGAATCTGTATTTTAATGGATGAAAGAAGCAATACCAAAATGAACACATAAGAACATGTGTTTTAGAGTTGGAATAACCTGGTTTCAAATCTCAGCTGTGACTCTTACCATCTGTATTTTGCTTAACCTTGTTGTGACTATTTTCCTCTTTGCAAAATTTAGATTAGGAATGCCAACCCTAAAAGGTTGTGATAAAGATAGGAGAAAATGTGTGCTCTTGACTAGCATCTGGAATACAACATGTATTTTATAATATGTGCTTGATTAAACTTGGCAAGATGAAAATTATTGGCAACCAGAGGGGCCCAATTAAAAGGGATATAGTGAGGGAGCTGGAGAGATAGTATAGTGGGTAAGGTGCTTGCCTTGCATGCAGCTGACCTGGGTTTGATCCTTGGCAACTCATGTTTCCTCTGAGCATTGCCAGGCATGATTTCTGAGTATAGATTCAGAAGCAACCACTGAGTATCACTGATTGTGGCTCCCAAACAATCAAAAAGGAATTTAGTGAAATTCAAAACACATTGGCAGTATGTACACGCAAAGAAATCCAAATAGGTTTATAAAACATATTTGTATTTATTGCATATGCAAAATTAGAGTATAAGTATTTGATGTGTATGATATATTATCAGCACGGGAGTTTTGACCTGCTCCGTTTCCGACCTGGGCCGGTTTACCCCTCCTTAGGCAACCTGGCCGCGGTTTATCAATAAATGCTTTATTTGGAGGTGTTTAAGAATATGCCTCCCCAGCGGCAAGCCTAGCAAGCTGCTCGTGTTGTATTTGACATGCCAAATGCCAGTAACAATTATATTAGGTCATTCCCATGACCTAATATAATGGTTTGAGGCTCTTTATGTTCCTGTAGCAAGCCGATGCCCTTTGCTCTACTGGCATGAGACAGGACATATGGAGATATTACTGGTGCCCGCTCTAGCAAATAGATGATTAACAGGAAAATCGTGAATCGTGATATATTATACGCAAATTTATATATGCATGTGTTTATTTTGGGAGCTGGTCTGCTGGGTGGAGTTCTGACGAGAGGGAAGTCCAAAAGTGGAAAATGGCGGCGCCCGTGGAGTGAGGAGGGGTGGTCTGGCTTGTTGTGAGGCTCTGCCTAGGTGGTGGGCCAGGGCTAGAACTCGCCATGCCTCCCAACTGCCTCATGAACAGCTGTGCACAGGGAGAGCAAGGAACATCTCTGCCCCATGTGTGAGAGTCTCTGGACCAGCATACCTGGGCCGGATTGAGGAAAAAGCTGCTGCAGGGTGGGTGTCGGTGATCCGGGCTGTGATGGGCTGGTCTGCTGGGTGGAGTTCTGATGAGAGGGAAGTCAAAAAAGTGGAAAATGGTGGCACCCGTGGAGTGAGGGAGGGGTGGTCTGGCTTGTTGTGAGGCTCTGCCGAGGTGGTGGGCCAGGGCTAGAACCCGCCATGCCTCCCGACTGCATCATGAATGGCTGTGCACAGGAGAGGCAAGGAACAGCTCTGCCCATGTGTGAGAGTCTCTGGACCATCACAGCCCGGATCACTGACACCCACCCTGCAGCAGCTTTTTCCTCAATCCGGCCCTGGTATGCTGGTCCAGAGATTCTCACACATGGGGCAGAGCTGTTCCTTGCTCTCCCTGTGCACAGCCATTTGAGGCAGTCGGGAGGCATGGCGGGTTCTAGCCCTGGCCCACCACCTCGGCAGAGCCTCACAACAAGCCAGACCACCCCTCCTCACTCCAGGGCGCCGCCATTTTCCACTTTTGGACTTCCCTCTCGTCAGAACTCCACCCAGCAGACCAGCCCATCACAGCGGTTCATCAATAAATGCTTTATTTGGAGGTGTTTAAAAGAGTTTGCCTCCCGCTCGAAAAGCCTGGCAAGCTTCTCGTGTTGTATATGATATGCCAAATTCCAGTAACAATTATATTAGGTCATTCCCATGACCTAATATAATGGTTTGAGGCTCTTTATGTTCCTGTAGTAAGCCGATGCCCCTGGCTCTACTGGCATGAGACAGGACATATGGAGATATTACTGGTGCCCGCTCTAGGAAATAGATGATCAATGGGAAGATCGTGATCGTGATTGTTATTTTGGGAAGTTTTCCAAGCTGTGCTCAGGAGTGCCTAGAGCTACTATGGCAATACTTGGCCAAATGGGCAAATGTTTCAGTGCTTAAGGTGGTGCTATGGTACTGTGATGTTGAGTGCCTCCAGCGCCTGTCCGGCGCTGTCCAGAAATTTAACACAGGTCGTTGTGTTTGCAAGGCATGCACCTCTGTTCTCTTGTTTTAACTCACCATGCCCTTAAATATATTTATTTATGTATGCATAAATATATGTATATTTATTTGTTCAAATGTTTAATAATACAATAACATGTGTATAATAAATAACACACTATATAACAAATGCAAACCCATATATAGAAATAATCTTTTGTCATGTGCCCCTGTATAAATGTAGTGAGAGAGGCAGGGAGAAGCAGAGAGAGAAACTATCATGCGTTACAGACTGAGAACACAGTCTTTGGCTAAGGTAGCATCATGAACATTCTTTGCAAATCCATGGAAGGGATTCCCAATGAGATTAAAACAGTTTTCCCCAGACTCCATCTAGATGAACACGAGCAACGATGATACCGCTGGTTCTCCTTCCACTATACTCTCATGGGATCAACACTTCAGCTCTTAAATACTCCTTCCCAGGTTTTAATAGCTCTCCTTACTCTTATAGATGAAGCTTAGATTTAGTCGATAAAATAAATCAATTTATATATCTATTTTACTAGCTATAAACTTATTATTAAACCTAAGACTAACAAGTAGGATAATTTTACTATGGGCTCCAAAGAAAGGGATCACAGAGTTTTCTAGTCCAAGCAGCGCTCAAGAGTACTGGTAAACTCTTTCAGTGATTCTTGGTTAACAGGGCCAGTGTTCAATTCAAGGGCCTAAGAATGCAGTGCTGCTCAGCCCCTGGGTGCTGACTTTAACTGGGTCACCCGAGGTCTGCATGTGTCTTCAGGTTCAGTCTTGCAGTGATTGGGGCCTCTGGCTTCACCTGTGATCCTTGAAGCTCAGGGGACAATATGGTGCTGGTGATCTAACCAGAATCTGCTCATGCATGCATATTCCTTAACTCCTGTGCTATCTCTCCCCCCCAAATTTTAGAAAGAACAGATCTTAGGAAACCTCTTCAACATATCTAGACTACAGTATTAAAATGATAAAATATAGATAAAACATTTCCAGATATTCTACTATGTCCTAGTACACTGGGAAATGCAAATATTGTGTAGCTACCAAAGAAAATGTCCATGGCAAGTGAAGGTTATGTGAATTCATGCACCAAGTGTGATTGAGTACCTGTAAAGTATGAGCACTCCTCTGAGCACTCAGAGTGCACCAATGTATAAGAAATAGCTGCCTTGAAAGAGTTCAGAACAGGAATCACATAATAGTGCATTGTTTGTCATAATAAAGGGAAACAAAGATAAATAAGAAAAAGCTCCCTAAAGAGTACATTCCCCACTAATAATTTCTACGGACCCTCTTTTCCATATTTTCCTAGCATGCCTCTTCATACCACAGACACTTTATCCTGCAAATGATTAGAACATTTAACATTCACTGAAATATCCACCTTTGTGAGCTCAAGCTAGTATAACAAAAGATTTAGATATTGGATGCTTTGGACAATAACTATTTATTATTCACTGGCACACATTTTTTCCTTTGGAGACTGTGAGCATAGCATGAGAGATCTAGCCCAGCCATGTCCTTACACTGGTTAGTAAAGGTCTTTTACCTGGTTTTACACTATGTTCTCAGTCATTTTCTGTCCTCACATTGTGGAATGAGAAGTTTCTTTCTTCTCCATAGAGAAATAACAGTTTATCCTGGGGGCTTGGACCTCATAACCTAACAATATAATGAAGGCCCCATGATCGTAGTCACATCAATGATTTAACTTGGGTGGTGATGGGTGTACACGGGCATTTGGTCTATAGTGTATTGGAAAGCATATATAAGGATATATCAATGGGGATCTGAAAAAAAAAGTTAGTTTTATAATTACTGTTTTTGTGCTTAGGATGCCAAAAAAGGGGCTTTTCTTCCTCTGGTGGAATTGCAGTATACTTTATAATTTGTTTTCTAGAAATAATTTCACGGTCTTGCTTTTTTTTTTTCTTTACGTATTGGACTTTTGGTTACTCAACTGCAGTTTCTAAGTCAGTTTTATTTCCCTTATTTATAAACCTGCATTCTTCCTTTAATTTTTCAGGTCATAATGTAATGAATAATCCATGTGGTGATTGTCAGTGATGTACAAAAATGTAATTGGGAATAATCAGTGCTAAGCATGTTAATGGAGAAATAAACTCATGCTACAGAATTCTAGGTATCTGTAATTGTTCAATCACTTCAACCCCCGAGGCACTTCAAGAGAGAGAGCAGAAGTGAAAGTGCCTCACTGTTTACACTCGGGAGATCCCGGTATCCGGTATCCTGACATTCTTGGAGAGCCATGCTTGAATCAAAGAAAAATTATATTATTTTCCAGGGAATAAAAAAGAATTTGAAAGTATATCCCATGAATTGTATGATTAAAAGAATCTCTGACTCACACCTAGATTCTATATTTAATCTTATCAGTACGGGCAATTTGATACTGAGGAAAAAACACAGGACCACATGCCATGCATAATAGAATTTACCTTCCTTTGTTCGTTTGTTCATTCATTCTTTTCGTTCGTTCGTTCGTTCCTTCCTTCCTTCCTTCCTTCCTTCTTCCTTACTTCTTCCTTCCCTTCTTTCCTTTTCTCCTTCCCTCCTTCCTTCTCATTCCTCCCTCCTTCCTTTCCTCCTTCTTTTTTCTTACTCCCTTCCATACTTTCTTCCATATTCCCTTCTTTCCATAATTCCTTTTATACCTATCTCTCATCTCTCCCACCCAGCTTCCTTCTTCCTTTCTCTTCTTTCTTTACAAGCAAGTCCTCCTTTTTTGTTCATCTATAAAATGGTCCATTCTGTATCCACCAGGGATCAGTGGGTAAAGTATACATAGGCAGACCTGTTAATATTATACTGTTAATATTATACACTGTTCATAAACCTTTGTTAGACTTAGACATAAGTACCAAGAACTTATTCTAATTATTTTAGTACTTTGACTTCATGGTGGCAACTTTAAAGACTAGTTCAGTCTTCTTAAGTTACAGAAACACTTAGTGATGTCATGAGACCACATATTACAATAAGAAATAGATAATATGTTTTAGACCTCTCTCAACATCTGTATTTGTTTTAAATTAGGTCAAGTTCACAAAATATAAAACATTCTTTTAGTAATTTTTATAGCACAAATTCAATTTACAATATTATAAAATTACCATCTATGTCTAGTTCCAAAATAATCCATCACCTTAAAGGACTATCTTTAAACATGGAATAATCATTCTTGGTCTAACCTCTGCTCTGGACACTACAAGTCTCTTCTCAATTTGCATATTGCAGGTATTGTCTGTAAGTGCTATCATACTATCTATAACAATCCGTGCCTGTATTCTTTCAATTTGCTTACATTACTACATTCTCCTTTAGTGCTCAAGAATATTCTATTATTTGATGCCACCTTTTGTTTATCCATTCATCAACTAATAAAAATTGTTCATATATAACTTGTGCTACCATGAAGAGTGCTGATCAGAATATTAGCGAACATGTACATTTTGCCAAAAAAATTAGTTTATCTCAATTAAAACCCCTCACTAATTTAAGATACACTACTATCACACTATAATCATCTTTATATCCATTAAGAAAGACACTGGTTGAGCAAATACTTCAGGTAGATGAGAAATTATGGCTCATCTGCCAATTTATCCTTGATCCTTGCAGATCCCCTTTTAATTTCAACTTGAGAGGTCCTGGAATCATTTAATTACTAACATCTCTTAAGCATCGAATAATCTTGTTGTATTATAATTAGTACTCTCACTCATGCTCAGAATGTTACTGAAATAATGAAGGAAGATCTTAGTTGTCAAATAAAAAAAGAAAGAAAAACAAAAATGCTTTTTTATGCACTGAGCATGCTCCACAAAAATTCCCTGTTTGCTATTTAACTTATGTTAAGTTAGGGATTTAATTTAATAGAAAAGGAACCAGAGCTTAGGGTTTCCTGACTTTGGAAACTGAGTCTTGAACATGGGTGGTGAATGTGAGCATATAAGGAAAAAATTTAGAGTCAGTCTCAAAATTTAGAGTCTTTCCTAAGACAACTATTGGAACTGCTGAGGGGCATGAGAATCATATAAACAGAAAATTATTTTTGGTGTAGATTATAATGGGGAAGTTGGATGGAGTAAGTCAACACTTAAAAGTCTTTTTAAGAGGGGCCGGAGTGATAGTCCAAGGGGTAGGGTGTTTGCCTTGCATGGAGCTGGCCTGTGCTGGCCCAGGTTCGATCCCCGGCATCCCATATGGTACCTCGAGCACCACCAGGAGTGATTCTTGAGTGCAGAGCCAGGAATAACACCTGAGCATTGCCGGGTGTGACCCAAAAAAAGCAAAGAAAAAAAGTTTTTGTAAGAAGAGACATAGAATTGCTTATAGAGCTGAGGGCCTTTTGTCCATGCAGGAGGCCAGGGATTCACAGCACTAAACACCACCAGGAGCAACTCCTGAGCAGACAGCAGAGAGCAGCCCCTGGGCAACCCCAGATGTAATTCCTGCATCCCAAAAAAGTATTTGAAAGAGTCTTTTGCATATAGTATAAATAAAGTAATAGTAGTAACAATAATATTTAATTGAGGAAAAAGGAAGCAGGGAGACTCATCTGCAGGGCATCACAAGAATGTAGTTATAGGACTGTGTGGGAAGCTTGTCCTGGGGAAGGTAGCAGAGGGGCAGTTTACCACTGCTAACACTGAATAAGTGAACCAGGCCCATAAAACAGTGTAACATTCTCCAGGTCCTCCATAGTGTTTAGCTTTAGCCTGGAAGTCCATGCATTCGTGGGCAGCAGAGTAGTAGCATCTTTTTTTCTAGAAGATTTGTGTTTAAATATTTTATTATACCACCTTTGAGATATACAGTTACAAAGATGTTCATGTTTGGCCATACAGTGTTCCAGCACCCAGCCCTCCACCAGTGCCCATTTCCCACCACCAATGTCTTCAATTCCCCCCGGCCCCACCTCTCCTAGCCTGTCTCTATGGCAGGTTCTTTATCTCTTGTCTTTCTCTTTCTCTCTCTTTCTCTCTTCTTTCTCTTACATATTGTGGATTGTAATACATACATTTAGAGGTTATTATGTGTATCTTTTCCTGTATTTAATTCTCAGTTCTAAGTTGGTATTAGCACTTTGGACAATTATTATCACACTTTTCCCTTCTCTGTCTTACCTAAACTCTGACTCCACAGATTTGTGTAATTTCCACCTTTGACAAAACCTCCTGATCCATGCTTCGTCTGACCTTGGATATTGGTATCATAATCACTGTCACTGTATCACTGTCTTCCCGTTCATCATCGATTTGCTCGAGCGGGTACTAGCAACATCTCCATATGACCTGTCTCATGCAAGTAGAGCCCAAGGGCACCTGCTTGCTCCATAAAGCCTCAAACCATTCCATCAGGTCATGGGAATGAGGTCTATAATTGTTACTGGTATTTGGCATATCAAACATGACAAGGGTAGCTTGCCAGGCTCTGGCGAGCGAGTGGCATACTCTTGTAGTCACCTCTAAATCCAGCAATTGATGAACCGTGCGGCCGCAAGTGGCCACGCCGAGCTGGGCTGTGATAGGCTGGTCTGCTGGGTGGGTGGAGTTCTGACGAGAGGTATCATAATATGAATATATAAAATATGAATATATATAATATGAATATATATAATATGAATATATATAAATATATTCATAATATGAATATATTTATGTCATGAAAATAAATGCAGTCATTCTATATGTCTTTTTCCTTCTGGATAATTTCATTCAACATGATATTCTCCATGTCCATCCATTTATAGGCAAATTTCATAACTTCATTTTTCCTAACAGCTGCATAGTATTCCATTGTGTAGATGTACCAAAGTTTCTTTATCCAGTTATCAGTTCTTGGGCACACTTGTTGTTTCCAGATTCTGGCTATTGTGAATAGTGCTGCTATGAAAATACAAGTGCAGATGGTGTCTGCTGTGTGTTTTGGCTTCCCAGGGTTTATTTCCAGGAGTGGGTATGGCTGGGTCAAATGAGAGCTCAATTTCTAGTCTTTGGAGGAATGTCCATATTGTTTTCTAGAAGCTTTTAAACCTACAGAATCTCAGGCACCACCAGATGTCCTGAAATTGAACCTGCCTTCCAATAATTTGGCTAATTCTATGTTGCTGATTAATGATGAGCTTACTTTCAAATTTAATGCATCCTGCTCAGTAAGGAGGGATTATTTCCTTTGACAGGAAGTTGGTTACCTTCATTTGTTTGAGATGTTGAATATACAAGTTCTCAACTCTTGACATTTCCTAAACTTCCAAAAAAGATAATCTTTTCATTCCCTCTTCTCTTCTATCCGAGTATTTGAAGATTGCTAATTACAACTCCATTTAATAGCTTTCAAAATCTGAAATTCCAGTATAATTTATTCACTTCTCTTATTGTTCTTCTCATTTAGAATACTTTCATATATTAGTTTTTCAATTGTGTCTTTTCTCTAAGGATTTTGTGATAATTTGATTAAAAAATCAAAATAAGCACATGCATGATTTTTTATGTGCTTATTTGGATTTACTTTTACTTTGGAAATTTATTTGTTTCATGTATATTGACTGCAAAAATCTTTAAAACTATGATATGTCTCATTTTTTATGCAAAAACAAATACATTTCTTCAGGGAGGGTGAATAAACTCAAACTATTCATAATAAACAAACACAAACCACTTTACTGCTCACAAGTAAATTTCACTGAGATGCCAGCATTGACATAAGGTTGATTCTGACTTTGTTTTGGCTTCAACTGGTACTGAAAACTCTGCCTTACAAAGGTAAGGATAAGCAAAGAGTATCAGATTACCCCTGGCTCACACTGCAGATGAAAGTAAGCTTTCTCCAAGGAAGGAGAGAATTCTTTAAAACTTCTCAAGTTGATTTCAAGGCCTAGGATTGTCTCTCTTTGTCTTCAAGGCAGAAGACAATTTTTGTCAAAGTATGTATTATTGATGTTAAGTATAAGAGATGTTATGAATTGATTATTAAATGAATCTACCTAAATTTTAGAATGATTGTATAGAAATAACCTCCCAAGTTAACTCAATTGTTTTTTTTTTAAACTTATAAGTAACTGCTTATTGTTGAAAATAGAAAAAATAGAATATCCTTGACTATGAATACTGAAAGTGTTGCTTAAAATAATTGGGACACACCTAATAGTGCTCAGGGCTTCCTGCTGACTGCACTCAAAGACTGTTCTGGGCAGGGCTTTGGGGATTAATTAGGGTCCTGAGATTTAAACTGAATTTTGTTGCAAGTCAAATACCTTACCCATGTCCTACGTCTCTGGACCCCATATTTTACTTATGATTTAGTTTGCATGCTTTATCATTTCCCTTCACCAGAGGGATGGTAGAAATGATTTAGCAGCCATAAATATAGTAAAGTGGTGAGGCACTTGCTTTGTATGTGGCAGATACTGATTTGGTTCCCAGCACAACATATTATCCCTAGGAACCAGTAGGAGCGGTCCCTGACCACAGAGCCAGGAATAATTCCTGACCACAACTGGGTGTGGCCCAAAAAATGCAAATAAAAATGATTTTTATATTTTATATTAAAATTTTTGCTTTCTTGATACGTGTATAAGGAAAATCTTCCCAGATATCTTAAGAGATTGCTTTTCTCTTTATCTCAAAAACAAAGGAGTCACACTGATAGTGAAGGGTTTTTAAGGTGCTTAATTCCTATGTAGCTGATCCTCCAGGAGTGATTCCTAATCACAGAACTAAGCGTAAGTGCTATTCACAGCCAAGAAGAAAGAAGGAAGGGAGGAGAAAGGGAGGGTAGGAAGAAGGTAGGGATGCTTTTCAGTTTTGAGAAATCTACAGTGTTAAAGGCTGGCAGACATAAGAACTGCTCAGTGGCATTCATAGATGTCCTTATGCTGTGATAGTCTCAGTACTGATGGAGTCGTAAAGAAACCACTGTCACAGAGTTTTCCCATGCTGCAAAAGTCTGTTACTCAGTGTAGTTGTTGTAAGACTTTAAAGTGATTCCATGAATAGACACTGTCATCGATAGTTTACTGAATCTCTTTTTTACATTGTATTTTAATTGTGCTTCTGAATGAAACCTATGTCAGGTGCTGTGCTAAAGAAGAGAAAATATTATCTCCTATAATACTCACTATAATCCTTTACATAGGTTGTGTCACTTCTATTTTATAAGTACATAAGTTTAAGTTTATAAAGATTAAGTAATGTATGTACAGGGAGAACTCTGTGTTCTAGGCCTGTTTTTATTTGAAATAATCATCCCTAATGGATACATATCACAACCAAACATCCTTATGAGCCTAGCAAACAATCTGCTAGCTACTTATACCAAATATTATCTGTAGTTAGTTTTATTTAAAATTATTTCTAAACAAATCACAATAGGAACTCCAAAATATATGCTCTCCCTAAGATACCTTTTAGACTACTTTATTATTGCTTAAGATCCAACAGTCCTGCAGACATGTATACTGGAGTTTCCCCCAAGAGAAGAAACTAAATCACACATCCTAATTTAAAATATCTGTGCTTGTAGAGAATTTTGAGTTTACCTGGTTGTGCATAGGATTTTCCTATGTGGTATTCCTGACTCCTTGTCAACATACAGAAAACTATTCGTTTAGCTGAACTAGAGGTAATAATTTCCAGGTCCTAGAATACTTTCTCCCTCATGAACATCAGGAATCCACAGTCTTCATTTTCAGCCAGATCATTCCAAGCACATGTTCCTTTTGTCCTGCCAACCTACCCAGCTTTTCAGATTGAATACATTTTAGACAAAAATATTTCATGTGTGCTATTTCTAAGCAATTTTTAGATATTTAAAAGCAGCAGTTGCAAGTGCCAAAATACTCTTCTTTTTTGAAAAAAATATGCAGACTGTGTCAGCTTCAGCTTTGTAAGACTGGTTACCCAGATAATGCCCTCTTACTGTTCAACAGACAGCAATCAGATAGCCTGAAAGTAATTTAGTGAACAAATCTGTTTATACTTCTCCCATAGCATAAATATTTCATTAAGGGATCATGTCTTCTGCCAATTTGAGATAATACAGTAAAACACACACACACACACACACACACAGAGGAGCTTTCCTTATATATTGAGTTACTTACCTTCCCAACAAAGTGATTTGGGTAGCACAATTTTCCTGAAGTCCGTATTTAACAGGTTTCTCTTCTATCCTATATCACAGAAACTTGATGAAGGAAATCCTTTTACTGAAGGGTTTTCTTGTGAAGCTGTTTGACCATTTTATAATGTTTCATTGATTCAATAAGTTTCTCATGCCCCCTAGAGAATGTCCAGCAAAACTTATTTCCCGATGTCAGGGAACTTAATATAAATGTCCCCGTTGCCCTAGGAGAAATCATGGACATGAGGCTCCAGAGCTAAATCCAGGCATTAAGTCTGTTTATCCAAAGACAAGTCATTACTCTATAATTCTCTCTGCTAATTTTGAGTGAGAACAAAGCCTTTTGGATCCTCGATGTTAATGAGCTTAGGAAAATTCTCTTGTTTTGGGTCCAAGGTAGGGATTTTTCATACATTTCTTTCCTGTCACCGGCAGGTGAGCTAATCAGCTGTGAGCAGCCACTGCATTTTGGAGCTGGTGCATTTACAATGTTCCCCTTAGTGCTTGCACCATTAGCCAGGTCTGTGCCTCATTCCCACCCCCCACCAAATAATTTTGGCTCATCTTTCCTTTGCATTTGGCTGCATTTATGGATGTCCCAGAGTTCTTCTCCTATAAACTACCCTGGGAATTTCTTTCTCTTTTGTGAGCATGACTTTTCATTATACTTGAATTATTTGGCTGCTAAGTAAACCCTGACTAATAACATCTAAAAACATTGTAATAGAGAGCGGTTACTGACTAGAGAGGTGGACTTTGCTTTTTTGTTTGCAATTATCATCTGCAGAAAAGCAGCAACTCCAGAGAGTCCTTATATGTGCCATTCAATTAATCCAAATATAGAATTCCCACCCAACTGAACTTGGCAAGGAGAATGTTTTGAACTGTAATATTATTTTATACTGTTAGTATGCCTTACTTCTATCTCTAGTTTTTAAACTTTGAGAGAAACAAAATGGGTCTGAGATTAGTAGAGGCATGCTTAATTCTGAATACATCTTTGAATAATGGAAAACTTGTGTTTTATTTCCCTTTCACTGGCATTTGTATATGACTTGCACTGACATCTGGGCCACTTTAAAAGGATCCTCCAAACTGTCTTTGTGACTTTTATCAAATATGTACCATGGGGTATTGCCTCAAACATCTTAGAATATTTTTTGGTTATTTTGTATATTTCAGGCTTTATATATTCTGGCATACTATCTTAATAACCATAGGTATTTATAAGTTTTTGGTATCCTCAAGAGTAACAAGTTAAGCGTTTTAATTACAGGAAGTTCACTTTTTAAAGTATAAGATTACTGACTTCAGGGAATATTTTATGTAACATGACTCTTCTACCAAAAAAAATTCAATAACTTTTTTTGGGGGTCACACCCGGCGATGCTCAGGGGTTACTCATGGCTCTTCTTCAGAAATTACTCCTGGCAGTGCTCGAGTGACTGTATGGGATGCCGAGGATTGAACTCAGGTCGGCTGCATGCAAGGCAAACACCTTACCTGCTGTGCTATCACTCCGACCCCTCAATAATGTTTTTACTTAATTTCTTATTTGCTAAAGCTCAAGAGTGGTCTTATTGCTTAGTAGACAATTACGAAGAAGACTGTGAAACTATCAAAACCTGCTGTTGAATATAGCTTTTAAAATTGCAGCTGAAACATTTTTATTTGACAAGACATTTTTGTTTTCCTTTGAAGTACTCTTCCATCATTTAGAATCAGGTTTTAATGCATCACTTAGTCTTTATATAGAAACATTTATTTAAAGCTCCTATTATAATAGATTGTATAAGAGGAAATGTATATGCAAATGTGGCTAGATTTAAAAAGTCCCTTAGTAAGTAGATTATAACCTTAACATAAATTCTGCCTCTATTAATTGGATAGGATGACAATTTCTCTCTTCCAATATTCCAAAATATATTTCACAGTCCCCTAGGAAATCTCCCTCACCAAACAAAAGCAGTGTAGTGTCACACTCCGGAAACAGATAGCACATATAACAAGAACTAAAGGCAAACACATCTCTTTGATTTCCCTGTGGACACTTCTGGTTATGGTATTTAAAAGGAGCTACCTAATGGAAGATATTTTCTAGCAAAAATCAAATATGTAATACTAACATTTACCTGGGCCTGGATTCCCATTTGCAAACTATCACTGACTATATGTTATAAACTTGAAACAAAACCAAGTTCAAGGTGACATCCGCATGCGTGCTTCTTTTTCCTCTTTATTTCCAGGTGGTCTGTCATGGGACATTATTAGATAAACTTAACAAGCCAGATAAATAAAAATAATAGTTCACTGTAGCAAAATTCTTTTATTTCATTAAAAATTGTCCTTAAATTAGGAGCAGGGTGTGGAAGAGAGGCGGAGAGATAGTAGAGGAGGCGCATGAAAAGCATAGGCCTTGCATGAAACTGCTCCAGGCTCCACCTAGGACACCACGTGATCCCTTGTGAACTCCCAACGCTGCTCTGTAGCCCCCAGAAACCACTAGATGTGTTGCCCTGAGCATTGCCTGGTTTACCTGACTAATCCTGTAACTGTAGGCCCCAAGCACTGCCATGACCTTCTACAAACTGCTTTTTAGAGGAGGCACTTCCAAGCAAAGAATCCAAATAAAGGAACTAATACTAGCTCTATCACTAGCAGAAAAAAGAATTAAACTAGAAACACTGGTGGAGGGAAATGAACACGGGTGAAGGAATTAGTGTTTGAACATTGTAACCCTGAAAATAAATCATGAATAATTTTGGGACTTTGTATATCATGGCAATTCAATGAACTATTAAAAAAACAAAATTAATATTAATTTCATCACTGCAGCAGTAAAATTACAACTGGATTAAGGGCTCATCATTATAATGTTTTAGTGTGCAATAAGCTAGATTGTGCTTCTTCTTCTGTTCATCCTACAAAGTGGCACTGAGTGCCTACCACATGTTCAGAGCTGGATAAAGACAACAGGATTAAAGACTTTGTCTGTTCTCAAGGTATTCTGTCAATGCTGGTGTGAAACACAACCCATTTAAGGTCTCATAAAAATGAATAGTCGATGTGTATCTAAAACAATATAAAAGCAGGGCAAACAGAGCGCAAGAAACTAGCTATCCATATTCGTCAGGACTTAATTTTTAAATAGGTTTCTGTTGAAAATAATATTTATTGTAATTTCAAAGTAGAAATAGGAATAAGTCATATTTTACTTATATGCAGTGGCTGAAGGAACAGTGAAGGGCACTGGAAGCTCTGGAGAGAGGATAACAGAAGCTGTATTTATCAAGAAACAGATTGTTGCTACCTGTGCAAATATATTTACTGTATGGACAGTAAATGCTGAAATATATTGCTAGATATAAGACCAGTGATGCAGAACTTTGTAAACCAATCTAAACGTTATATGGAAAGTGATTTGGAGTAGACAAAAGTCTTCAAATAAGAAAGATTTGTATTTTACAAAAGCAGTTTTAGTTATTTTGTGGGGAATGATTTCACTATTGAGAATCGTAGGAGGGACTGAAACTCAGACTTTTGAGAATGGAGGGTCTATACTGATAAAGTGTTGGAGAAATGGATAAAGGAAATGAAGTATTATGTAAAAAGTGAGACCAACAGAAAAATGATACTTTGAAAACTGGATAAGAGGGAAAGACAGGACACAGTTTTGAGTCCAGCCGATTTTGTAAGAAAGCTATTGTTTGTGTTGATTTTATTCTTTATTTTTATCCAGTGTGGTCAAGACATTGTAGGAGATTTAGCTAGGGAACGTATGTATTACATATGTATTACATAATTCCTTGGTGAGGGAGGGGGATTGGGTTCCTATAGAGGATAATGGAAGCAAGAGTTTGGTTAGAAGATTCCTATAGAAAAAAATAGTAGACAGTGAGACTGGAACAATGGAGTTCAAATATGTTGGTAGTAATATTAGAAATACAAATTAGAGGAAGGTAAAGTTAGTGTCAAAACTTGTGTTTATTCATTTATGAATAAATTTAATAAATTTTGTGGAATTTTGGAGGGTTTAGTACAGTTTCATAAGGCACAAGGCAAACCATTTATTAACCATTTGTTAACTACCACACTTTCAGACACATCCTTGCTCCTTGGCAGTGATGCTTAACTGTCAGCCTTGCAGACTTCTTGAGGACTTTTGACAAGACATCACCTTGAAGATTCAAGATACATGGCTCTCTATGCCAATTTTATGTTTTGTCCATGTGGCATTTTGAGTGCAAACAGAGATGTAATAATAGGACTTTTAAGGGGCCGGAATAGGCTTTTGCTGTGTACACAATCTATCCGGGTTCGACCCCTGGCACGCCATATTTGATCCCAGGCACCACCAGGAGTAATTCCTGAGTTCAGAGCCAGGAGTAACCTCTGAGTATTGCTGGATATGACCCCAAAACCAAAAAATAAATAGAACTTTTAAGAAAAAAAATGAGTCCAACATCTTTCTTTGTAAAAATAATTTTACTGCTTATTCTTTTCACATATTTTATAGTTTTATACCTATTACATAGTGTATTTGTTTACCATTTCCCCTACTGTTAAATTTGAATATGTTTTATACTATGCATGGCAGAGCCTGGCAAGCTACCCGTGTTGTATTTGATATGCCAAATACCAGTAACAATTATAGACCTCATTCCGAATGGTTTGAGGCTCTTTATGTTCCTGGAGCAAGCAGATGCCCTTGGGCTCTACTAGCATGAGACAGGACATATGGAGATGTTACTGGGGACCGCTCGAGCAAATCGATGATGAACGGGAAGACAGTGAAAACAGTGATACAGTGATGTTTTATACTTAGTTAAATCTATATGATTATCATTTCCATCATAAGTATATGAATAATATAATTGTATCATAATGTTTGTAGTTATGATCTCAGTAAATATTTTGGATGCATACAAAAATGCATGAAATATTGGTTATGGAAAAGTAAATATCATTATATGTATTCTTATTTCTCAAATAACAGCCAAATTAAATTAAATAAAATGCATGGTATTGGTCACTTTCAACATTACATTATATCACTAAAAAATACACCAGAATCTCAACAAGTAACAGGTAAAATCTTATTGTATCTTTATATGGTAAAATATACTAAATTATTTATTTTTCACATGTGGATACAGGGAAAATTAAGAGCTGGAAGTTTATTTATTTATTAATTATTTAATTTATTTATTTTTTGCTTTTTTGGGTCATACCTCAGGGGTTGTGAGGTGCTCAGGGGTTTCTCCTGGCTCTGCACTCAGGAATTACTCCTGGCAGTGCTCGGGGACCATATGGGATGCCGAATATCGAACCCAGGCCAGCACAGGTTGGCGCGTGCAAGGCACACGCCCTACCCACTGGGCTATCGCTCTGGACCCAAGAGGTAAAGTTTTAAATACCACCTTTAAACATATGGTTTCCCCTAATCTAGTGTTTAGTTATACATTTAATACATCTCAGACCAGTGGTTCAGTAAATGTAACTTGTGATGACTATGTTTACCAACATAACTTTAGAGTACTTACTAACTAGAAATTTATTCTTAGAATTACTGGTTCCAGAATTTTAAAAATTTTGGACTTTTGAATTATATAGTTATTGACTTCCCCCAAACCCAAATCTATCATTTTATGTTGCATTTGAATCATATGGTTAATGTAATGGCCATCAACCCAAAATTCACGCAAAGTCTGATTAAACTGCCATAAAATTTGCTTGAAATTGCTAAAGATACTAAATTGTCAAACAATCCCAATAAAGGTGAACAAAAATGAAGATATTAATACCTCTTGACTTGAAACTGCATTCAGAGTCACAATAATAAAAACAGCATGGTATGCTATTCAAAAGCAGGTATGTAGATCAATGGAATATAATTGCGAATTCATTAGTAATCCCACACATATGAACATCTAAATTATGACAAGTAGTCATAAATAGAGCAAGCAAAATCTTAAGATATATCAAGCTCAATAAGCATCAAATGTTACTGAGAAAGCGGTACAGCCACAAGCAAACCAATGAAGCGACTACTATAATTTTATACCATACATGAACGTTAATTTATGATGGAACATATACTTAAATGAAATTATATATTTGTAGAAGAAAACCTAAGTACTTGCTTGTCTTTGATACTTGGAGATTCTTTGAGGATTAATTTCTAGTGGAAGATAATTAAAAATAGCAACAGACAAATGTATTTATATTAAAAATAAACAAACCTCATGAACAGTAAAATAAAATATTCAAATTAAAAGATAATCTACTCAGTGGTGGAAAATATTTGCAAATCCTGTACCTGACAAGGTATTAACTTCTAAAATATATCAAAACAACTGGCATACATTACAAATTATAATCACATATAATTATTAAAATGCAAGTCAAAATCACAATTAAGTATCACCTCACAACTGTGAGAAGAATATTATCAAGAAAGATGAAACAAGTGTTGGCCGAACTGGGAAGACAAAGGTAAATCTTGTAAAATGTTAGTAGGAGGGTAAATTAGTGCCAACAATATGGAAAATTGTAAGGGATTCTTCTACATGTATAAACATAGAAAATTCATGATTTCTCTCATATGAGACTTAAACATGGTGCGATAGCAAAAAAAAGGTCCAAGTTAGTATAATAGGGAACTGATCCACATGTTAGTTGATGAGGTATTTGAGAGAGAGAGGGGTTAGGGACTTTGAGAGAAAGGGAGACAAGTACAGTGATGATGGGTCAGCTGTTGGAATTATGGCTCGAGAAACCATTGTTAATAGTATTTATAAACCAATAAAAATAAAATAAAAAATAGAAATTTCATATGACCAAAATATATTGCTTTGGGTACGGATCCAGGATATATGAAAATGCTAATTAGAAGCCATGAACACCCATGTTTAATGCAATGTTCTTCACAATAGCCAAGATTTGGTAATAACCAAAGTATCCATCAGCATGAAATGCACACATGTTAAACAGCACCTCTATTAAAAAGTCCTTTCAGTGGCTGGCCAGATAGTACAGTGAGAAGTGAGTTTGTCTTGCATATAGTTGAATCTTGGGGTCAATCCCAGAATCCCATGTGATCTCATGAGCTCTTCCTGGAGTGATCCCTGATTTTAAGCAATCCCTGATTATAAGGTCCCCAAAGGACTTCTAGATGTGCTCCCCTAAGACAAAAACATGCAAACAAAAACTCTTTTATATAAACACATGGGTGAACCAATAGGGCCTATATGTTCAAGTGGGAATCTCAACAAGTGCTGTATGATTTCTATAATATGTAGAAAATAAACAAAAGAAGTGAAAAAGTATACAAAATTAATGATAATAAGTACAAAATGGCTCATGCCAAAAGTCAAGAGTGAGTGGCTATGAATAAATGGGATACAAAGAGTCATCTGCATGGTAAAGGATGAAAACTTGACCTTTAATGGTGAACATGAAATAATATATCACTTGTATCACTAGTATCACGTGTCTTCCCATTGTTCATCAATTTGCTCAAGCGGGCACCAGTAACATCTCCATACATCCTATCACATGCTAGTGTAGCCCAAGGGCACTTGCTTGCTCCAGGATCATGAAGAGCCTCAAACCATTCCTTCGGGTCATGGGAATGAGGTCTATAATTGTTACTGGTTCTTGGTATATCAAATACGACACAGGTAGTTTGCCAGGCTCTGCCATGAGGGTGGGATACTCTTGTAGTAGCCACTCATCTTGTGCCTATATTGATGAACTGTGCAGCTGCAAAATGGCTGTGTCAACAGGGAAAGATCAGCTTTTCTGCTGTGTGGAGCTCTGACAAACTGTGGAGTTTGGATGTTGAAAATGGCACCTCATGGTGTGAGGGTTCCTTTGGCTTCTTGCTAGGCTCCGCTGGGATGGCAGGCCAGCGCTAGAACCCACTTTCCCTCCTAGGTGCCTCATGATCAGCTGGGCACAGGAAGAGCTGGTAGCAGCTCTGCCCCATGTCTCTGAGTCTCTGGTTCAGGCATACCTGGGCTTGAAATAGACTGCTGTACGGTGGGACTCTGACGAGCAGGGCTGTGATCAGCTCTTCTGCTGGGTGGAGCTCTGACAAGCTGTGGAGTCCAGATGTTGAAAATGGCGGCCCTCATAGTGTGGGGGGTTCCTCTGACTTGTCACGAGGCTGTGCTGGGATGACAGGCAGGGCTAGAACCCACCTGCCCTCCTGGGCACCTCATGATCAGCTGGGCAGAGGTGAGCATCTCAGCTGGGCATTCCAGCAGATACTAGCAAGAAATAATGTATAGGGATTTTTTATACTGTATACATGAAACCTACAGAATGTTATAAACCAAATATTACTTCAATTAAAGAATGCCTCCTATGTTGATATGAGAAAAATATTATAGAAAAACTATAAAACATAATGTCATTAAATAAAAATTAAAGGGAAAGTTGCAACTTTCTCCACACTGGAGTCAAATTCAATCATTTAAAAATTATACAAAGTAGACAAATAAAGTAATTCATTCTAAAAAAGTCATTCATACTTTATATACTTGAGATATATGCTTATAATTTATAATCTTATATAAATTCCATTTCTTAGTGGTTTACCAATAATATTCCATGATATAATAAAAACATTTAAAAAGAAAAGTAAACAGGTATTAACAGTGTATCACTAAACTCAGTCAGGTATGTCCAGCCCAACCCCATCAAATCCTATGTGTTCTTTCTACCACAGAGAGCTGACGTTGGTAATTCCCTCTGAAGCAAACAGCATTTTTCCAGGTAGATATATTCAGACTGCGCATATCTGGGTCAGTTCCGCTCCAAGGGGGTGAATTGCAAGTCCTATCATAGCAGCTTCCTCTGGAATTTTCAGCTGTAATTGTTCACATCATTGCTATACTTATGCTGGGAGGGTAACAGCATCCACAAACAGAAGCATTTTCAGTTTCTCTCCATCTACTGGGAAGCCGCCTTCCTAATCAATTCTCCTCAGCAAATGCTCTAGGACAGTGGAAAATTCCTTGGGCGAGAGATAATACCACCCAAGGGAAAATGCATTTATAATTGATGTGGTAAAAAGCTGTCAGACATACATGGGTTTTCTCAACCATTTTTGTAAACACTGTTAGCAGCACTTCCTACAACAGCAGAGCCTACAATCTCTCTACCTCTGGGTAGAAAATTATATGCAGCAAGGAAAAAAACCCACAGGGCAGATCTTATGGTTAAGTCTATTACTGTCTGCCCAAACTGAATAATTATTATAGATAGTCACTGCTCACATCTACCTAACCATACTTTTAGAAATTGCTTTTAAATAAAATTATTGATTTACTCTTGGGCACATGGCAAGAGATGGGGTATGAAAGAGGAACGGGAAAACATGAGATTAGTTTGATCAAAACAGGCTTCCCTTTCTTAAAGTCTTAAAAGTAATCAGGGAAAGGAAGTGATTTCCCATATTCTTGGGTTATACAATATTTCAGAGGCCTGTGCTTTGCATAAAATAATGTATATTCTGCATTGGAAGAGTAAGATAGTTCTAACAAATTTAAATTATTTTAGCTATCAGGTATGACAATTCTATATGGAATTATTCTCTATTGATACCTCACTGGTGACTGCTTTCTGGAAACTGAGAAATAAAAATAGTACTTTGTATCTGAAAAAATTAAAGTCAGTCAAAACTCTGTGTTTGTCAAGAACAGAATAAAGCATAAGTAGAATTGAAGGTGATTTTTATCCTTCTCAGAACATTGAATTTTGAGTCACTGGGTAATTTTGAACCCTTGAATGTTAATGAAACCCACATACTGAATATCAGGAGTCATACCTACGCTTGAGTACTGTTCTTCACTTGTGTTTTGATTCTAAGAAATTAATTTCATCAGCCTGATTCTCCAAATTCCACCTAATAATTAGGACTGTTCTCTAGTTTCCAAAGTTGTGTGGAAATGTAAAATAGCTATCATAGAACAATAAACAGTACTCTGGGAAGTATAAATTAAAAGAAGAGCCACTAGATGAGTCTCTGTAGGACTTGAGTGAAGTATCTCATCAGATTCCTTGAATTTACTTCCCAAGGGCTTCTTTTCCAGTGTTCTTGTTCACCTGAAAATCAGTTTCACTATCAGTTTTATTTTGGTGAAAGTATTGATTTGGGCCTGTGAAGTATCCCCTTGGGATTTAGATTTTATACTCCAGCTCTTTGTCTTTCAGCTGTCCCTTGATTTAAATTGTGTGTGATTTTTATCTTTTCTTAAATTAATACCTGTCTGTCTCTACAGTTTAAGTGCCAAGCATACAAGGGTAGTACTTAAAGGAAGGTTATAATAAACCCTAGCCAGAAGCAATACTTTCCTTTTTTCGTGAACAACTCTGCCCATATCCGTTCTGAAATAGATCTGATGCTCTTTCTCACCTGCAAAAAATAAACCTTTGCTCTTGCCATCAGCTGACAAAAAGAAATTGGAGTCTTATATTAGTTGTCTAAAATGGGTTGGCTATATTTGGAGGCCCAGAGAATGGTAGAACAGATTGAGGAGCAAGATATCAGAGATTTGAATCTCAAATGTTCTCTTCATTAATTGTGTGATTTTTGAGCAAATAAATGAAATATAACCAGAAATATAACCAAGTCTTTATTTTAGTGTTTTACAGCTTAAAGTCAATATACTGATATGAAATACTAGGATGGTGTGGCTGGAGCAAAAGTACAGGATGTAATGTACTTGCCTTGCTCACCGCTGACCTGGGTTCTATTCCCAGCATCCCATATGGGCCCCCATGCTGTCAGAAGCAAATCCTGAGTTCAGAGATAATCTCTGAGTATAGTCAGGTGTGTGCTATAAAACATAAACAAAATGTAAAGTAATACTGCCACTGTCATTGTCTTCCCGTTCATCGCCGATTTGCTCGAGCAGGCACCAGTAACATCTCCATATGACCTGTCTCATGCAAGTAGAGCCCAAGGGAACCTGCTTGCTCCAGAAACATAAAGAGCCTCAAATCATTCCATCAGGTCATGGGAATGAGGTCTATAATTGTTACTGGTATCTGGCATATAAAATACGACACAAGTAGCTTGCCAGGCTCTGCCTTGCGGGTAGCATACTTTTGTAGTCATTCAAAATCCAGCATTTATTGATGAACCTCGTGGCGCAAGCGGCCTTAGCGAGCCGGGCTGTGATAGGCTGGTCTGCTGGGTGGAGTTCTGATGAGGGGGAAGTCCGATGTGGGAAATGGAGGTCCTCATGGAGTGGGGGGGCATCTGGCTTGTGAGGCTCTGCTGGGGTGGTTGGCCAGGGCTAGAACATGCCATCCCTCCCGGCACCTCTTGAGAGGCTGGGCACAGTGAGAGCCAGTAGCAGCTCTGCCCCCATGTCTGTCTCTGGATCAGCATACCTGGGCCGGATTAAAAAAAGACTGCAGCAGGGTGGATCTCAATGAGCTGGGCTATGATAGGCTGGTCTGCTGGGTGGAGTTCTGACGAGGGGGAAGTCCGGATGTGGGAAGTCCGGATGTGGGACATGGAGGTCCTCATGGAGTGGGGTGCGTCTGGCTTGTGAGGCTCTGCTGGGGTGGCGGGCCAGGGCTAGAACGTGCCATCCCTCCCGGCACCTTATCAGCGGCTGGGCACAGTGAGAGCCAGTAGCAGCTCTGCCCCATGTCTGTCTCTGGATCAGCATAGTTCACCATCTTTCGGGTCCTCACTCATGCGTCAGTGCTCCACCTCCCCAGCACGGCTGGCGAGATGGGCTGGTGGTGCGCCCTCGGAGGACTGGGAAGGCCTTGGGATCCCACCTCAGCCTGGTCGCTGGTCTGCCCACCCTACCTCGCCCCCCCCCCACCCCCGACCAACGGGGCCGGGGCGAGGGATGTGGGGGGGAAAGGGTCGGGGCTGCCGGACCTTTACCTCATTGCGGCTGTTCGGCCGAGCCCCTGACTCGCACACGTGTTAGACTCCTTGGTCCATGTTATTAATACTAATATGGTAAAAGTATCAAATGGGTAAGAGGGTTAAAAAGAGAGGGGGTTTAGTAAAATGAGAATTCAAAAATGAACCCTAGCTCTCAAGGAAAATATAGGAAACTAAAGCTAGACTAAGATCTAGCTATTCCCACGATGATTGTGGTAGCATGAGAGAATATTTATACCAGCCAGTATAGAATACATGGTCAGATAAGACTGCCACATTTAGACTACCCCCTATCTATGAAGTGACCTGCAGGAGGCAATCCAGGGCAGATGCAGAGGCTTAGGCTTTTAGGTGTCCTGCAACACAGGGTGAAGATGATGTAGATTGGATGTAAAGTGGTTAAAGGAAAACAGAATCAGGACACTGAGATTCTACAAGAACTTGATTGCCTCATCACTACAGTAATTTTCAGTCTTTATGGTGAACTTTAGGACAGTATTTTTGAGTCTCTGAATTATAAGGGTGTGTCTATAGACCTTTGGAAAAATTAGGGTACACCTTTGCAACTTATTTCATCTAGGACTAGGTTTTTTTTGTTTAAATATCTTTGCCAGCTGGCACCCATTTTAAAGATGTGATTGTGGATAGGAAAGCTGGAAGAATAAGATGGAAATGCTGAAACTGTATAAATTATAGCCTTCACTTAGAAGTCAGGACCTTGGTGGAGACTGGTTTGCTTACTTAACCTTACAATAGCACACAGTTTGAATATCTGTGACTCAAAGTAGCATGTCTCTACTGGAAAATGAACCAAAAAAACATGCAGGTATGTATGCATGCTAGGTGAGGTACTCAAAATCCAGTCCCACATTTTCAAATGACATTTTTTCAAATGACAAATTTTCAAATATTATTTTTTGGATTGCAAATAAAAAATCCTGCAAGTCTGCTAAGAATATATGATGAGGCTCTAAATTAATGTAAGTGAAATAAGTGCTCCTTCAAACTTTAGGCACCTTGTGGTTCTAAATGGATAAAGGCTTAATGCAAGAGAGAGACTTAAGGTGGGCTTATGAAAGGAGATGTTTCTTTTTAGAGAGAAATAGAGTAGATTAGAAAAGTTCTGGTGATGATGAAATTCAGAAATAACAATAAAGGTGCTATTCATGAAATCTGGAAAATACTAGAAGAAGGTGCACATATTGTGAGGCAAGGCACATGAGATTAACAAAGAGACACACCTGACAAGAAGACATGCCAAAGTTCTTCAAACCACTTCATGGTAACTGAGATGAGAAAATGAATGTTTTGAGTATGAAGTCAACTGTTTTACCATTTCCTCTTGTTTCTTCAGCTAAAGACAGAGCTAAAGAAGTTGAGTTTTCCATTTTTCTCTTAAGATATTGATACAAATATTATTTCTGGAATATGTACATTTGAATTTTTAATTACCTCAGAGAAATCCTTCCATACTGACTGGTTCATATATGCTATCTCTGTTTTTATTTATTTGGAATGCATTGATCCTTCTCAACTCTCTATCTACTCTCTGATAGACAGAGAAGTCAATGTAACTATATTAGAATTGATCTTGGATTCAAAATGCTGACCTTGAGCCAATACTAATGGATTAGGGATATAGAACTGAAACAAGACATGAGTGCTTGTCAGTCCTGTCTTCAGAATGACATTGTTGGGAATAATGAAGTACAAGACAAGAGTAGACCGCAGTCTTGTAGTCAATCTGCTCCGTTAATACCCAAGACACTTAACAGTGCTGTAGTCAGGACACATGGTATCTGCTGTGTCCCTCTCTTTTTATGATCATAACTCTTCCAGTTAGTAGTATGAACACCAAACAAAACTTTCCAATGTCATTGTTTCCAGGGAAGATTATGAAAATTAGGCTACCTGCCTCCTTTTACAAAGCGTAAAAGAAAGAACAGTTCACAAGGAGACGGAAACTGCTATTAAAGAAATTCTCACAAGACCAACAGACCAAGAGAAAAACAAGGGGAAAAAAAGTCATGCTTTACTAAATAGAAAACCAAAATGAGATATAAACAAGAAAAGCTGCTTCATCTCATTAATAAGAAGGAGATGCAAATTAAATTACATTGAGTTATCATTTCACACCCACAAATTGAATCAAAATTGAAGTCTGAGAATTCCAAGTGTTGTCAAGGTTTTGAACTGATGAGAGCCATTATATATTGCTGGAAGGGGTGCAAATTAGAACAACTGTTTTGGAACGCAATGTGTCATTAGCTAATAAAATTGAGGATGGGTGAATTCTACAAGCCATAAATTTGATTCTTGGATAGATATTCAAGGGAAAACAGTCCATGTGCCTCAGGAACTAGCTATCTTCCCATTTTCTTCTTTCCATCACACATAATTTTCTGGAATATTCCATGTTCACTGTTTCTTAGACCCACTAACTTCAAGCAGATTTTGACCCTATTTCTTCACTGTCAGATTTTTTCATCTAATTGCAATAACTCCATTAACAAGCTAGGTCATTAATTTCCAGTCCTTGTTTCATTTAAAAATGTTTTAATTGGTACAATTGCATACCTCATCCTTCTGGAAGCACTTCACTTGTCTGCCAGGACACTTTGTAGTAGTAACTCTCCTGGTTTGCAGGTTCTACACCCATGCTCCCTAATGATATCTCTTCAATTTTCAGTTCCTTCATTTTCTTTTTTTATTGCTTTTGGGTCCAACCGGCGCTCGGGGTTTCTCCTGGAATTCTTTCAAATGTCCCAGATTTTTATCCTCTCTTCTCTATCTGCGTTCACTTCTAAGCCAGACCTATTTTTCAATTCTCTGTTTCTGTTGCTTTAAGCATATACCTATACACTATAGAGCTGTAGGAATTTTTTTTTCTTGGTGGGAGCAGTCTGGTGCAGTGCTTTCTTCCTGATGGTTCCAGCATTCACATCCAGTGTTCTCATATGCAAGACGTGCCCAACTCAATTAAGCTATCTTCCCAGTCCCTGTTTAGAATTTCAGGCTCACATTTCTCAGAAACTCCAAAGTAAAGAGTAGCTTTACTGCTCCCCAACAATCATCACATTCCTCCCCAACGGACCCTGTTGCTGACAGTAAATTAATACACATAATCATTCATGCCACAGCTTTTTATTTTTTGATTCATCTTTTTTTCCTCACTCTTCCTGTATTTATTCCATCCTGTTGTTTTAATTCCAAATTTATCCTAAACTGATTGTCTTTTACTATTTCCATATTTACCATCTCAATTGAGATTTCTAGCAATTTTTACGTGGACTATTGAAACTATTGCAATAGACTCTCAAATTATTTACTTCTGTGCTTTCCTCCTATAGATTTTTTTCAAAAAGTTAGAACGAAATAGATGAAAGACAAATCAAATAATAGCAGCCTTCAATGTAAAGCTTTCTTCAGATATTCATGTTGTTATTCAAAATCAAATTTCTTTATTTTTAATTCAGCATTCAATATTTAGTCCTCTGACTAGGTCTAAACTCTTATCCACTGTTTTCCTTATTCTCCTCAGATCATGTTTTGTTACAGTTTTTTTCTTTCTCTTCCTCTAAGGAACACTTGGCTCTCTGGGCAAGAGTTACTCATGGCAGTGCTCAGGGTACCAATCGATACCAAGGATGAATCTGGGTCTCCTTTATGTAGAGTTTTTGGGCCAGAGAGATAGTACAGAGAGTAAGGCACTTGTGTTGAAAATGTACCATAGGTTTGATCCCTGGCACCATATATGGATCCCCAGCACTTTACAGGAGTGATCCTTTTGTGCAGAACCAGGAAAAGCCCTGAGCATAGCTGGATGTGGTCCCAAAACAAACAAACAAATAAAAACCAAAGAAAAGAATATTAATGTTTGCTAATCCTTCTTCCTTAATAGCATCCTACCCCAGAATTTTGCAAGGTCATTCTTCCTCTCTTGCTTCATTTTCTATCATATTTGCCTTTCCTTGATCATTTTATTTAGCAAAATGTCCCCAAACATTCTGTTCTTCTACTATGCTTTCTTTTTATTGAAGAAAACTTGTCTTTTGGTTTAATACTAATTACATTTTATTTTGTTATTGTCTGTGTCCTACCCTAGAGTAAAACTTCTATGGATATGCCAGGGAGACAGTACATGTAAGGATAGTGGTTGCCTTGCATGGAACGGACCCATATTTTATTCCCATCACCCTATATGAGGTCACCTGATAAAGGTCAGGCATGATTCATGAGCTTTGAGTCCAGAATAAGCCCTAAGCATGACTAGGAATGGTTAAAAAAATAAAACAAGCAGGTGCTGGAACAATAGTACAATGAGTAGGCCACTTGTACAAAACTGACCTGGATTCAACTCCAGATGCTACAGATGTTTCTTTAAGCCTGCTAAGAGTTATCGCTGAGTACAGAGATAGGAATAAGCATTGAGCACCTCAGAGAGTGCTCCCCAAAAAAAAAAAAATTATTGGTGGGAGAGTTGAAAGGATTGGGCCGGAATAGAGATACTTTGGGATAGACGTTGGTATACTGGTTATGTATTTGGTATTGGAATTAGGTACATGAGAAAACATTGCAAATGGTAGTGTAAGCCACAGAATATTAAGTCACTGAAACAATTCATGGAGTGACATGTCTTTTACTCACTGCTCTATGTCTAAAATGCCAAATATTGTTTGTCGTATGATTGGTACTTAACTGATCTTTACTAGATGAATGAATTTATGGATAAATAGAATATTAGACCTAAATATTTGATCCCCTACTTTTATTGTTTTTCTTAGGTAAATTTATGTATATTTAATAAATATTACTGATGATCATAGATTGATTTCATAAATATGCATTAAAGATTATTTTAATTTATTTTTTATTTTTTAAAATTTTTTTTAAATGTGAGAATACTTTTATTCACGCAGCAAGAAAACTATTCAAAGACACTTACATACTATATTATATTACAATGTATAGAGCTCTTCATTTTCTTCTTTAAGGTCTATTCAACTTTAAAACCTGCAACAAGAAGTTTCAAATCCTCTTATATATTACATTGGTTTTCCCCTTTCTGCATGACTTTTTTTTAATTATACCACCATGAGATATACAATTACAAAAGTGTTCATAATTGGTCCTTGGTAATATAGTGTTTCAGCACCCAAAAGGCAAATGAAAAAATGCTCATCATCACTAATCATCAGAGAGATGCAAATCAAAACAACAATGAGATATCATCTCACACCACAGAGACTGGCCCATATCCAAAAAAGGGTAAAAACAACAAGTGCTGGTGTGGATGCGGGGAAAAGGGGACTCTCATACATTGTTGGTGGGAATGTCAACTTGTACAACCTTTCTGGAAAACAATATGGATATTCCTCCAAAGACTGCATTAAGATTTTTTTCCTTGTTAAGTCATATTTATTTTCTCTTCTGGTTAACTTTTTTGTAGTAATATTCTACTTGGCAAATGAATTAGTTTATGATTCTATATTATTAGAGAGATTTCTGATTAATCACAAATCAAATAATTGATAACAAATTCTTTTCTAAAGATCCTGTGAAATATTATACATGTTTTAAAGCAGAGAAAACAAGTTTCTTTCTGTATGATCAATATATTATCTAAAATTTGGCATAGCTATTTAAAACTATTTTTTTTTTTTTTTTTTTTTGGGGGTCACACCCGGCAATGCTCAGGGGCTACTCCTGGCTCTGAACTCAGGAATTACTCCTGGCGGTGCTCGGGGGGACCATATGGGATGCCGAGGATCGAACCCAGGCCGGCACAGGCCGGCCGCGTGCAAGGCAAACACCCTACCCACTGGGTTATCGCTCCTGCCCTATTTTGATAGCTAATTATTTGCTAAGAAGTAAGCACACATTTTTCTGATTTTATTTTTTGCTGTTTTATTTGACATTTGTTAAAATTTTGTCAAAGCCTTGGTAAATCTACCCATTGCTGACTTTTTCAGATTCCTTATTTTACTATACAATTAATAAAATTACTCAGCAATGTTAACTTATCCTAAAAGTTAGTGGAGATTTTAATAAATCTGTTGGATAATAACTATTTAATTTAAATATCATAATTATTTTATTAATATCAATGTTATGAGCTCAGAAATAATATAGGAGTTAAGGCTCATGCCTAATATATTACAAACCATGGTTTGATTTTCAGCACCACGGAATCTTCCAAGCATCACTGAAGGTAGCACTGGCGGCCCTGAAGTACCATCAGGGTGGCCCTAATGATCCCTCATTCCTGAGAGTATGATCAGTACTATAACCTCAGGTCCTAATACTGAACAGGTGACCTGATTACATATAGCTGAAAATGCCAAGGAACCTCAAAACACCACATCAGAGGCACCCAAAATGAATTCACCAAATAAAATCTAATTGAGAGTCTAGAAGAATCCAATATTTCTGATATTATGAGAGAACAAATCTTTGCTATTTATGTTATTTGACCAATGTTAGAACTGCTTGGTGTTGTCTAAATGACTGACTCTCTCTTCCTTAAACTTCAGCCTCTTTATTTATTATATTGTGTCCATGAAGCTCCTTTATAATCTCACTTAATGATTTTGCAAGTAGTATTTGTTCTTTCTTCCCAGTTCTTCAACTTTCATTTAAGTGACTCCACTTTTTTTAAGGATTGTTTTGTCTCACTTTGAAGTCTTTGCTAATGATATACCCGGCTGATTTGTAATATAATCCTTTCTCTTTTATATATATATTTATGTGCCTTGTAGTTCAAGGTCTGCCTAATTGAGTCCTCCATGGAAGTTTGCCTACTACCATGGCAGGAAGGAATTTCTTCCTTCTTTGAAACCTCTGAGGATGTTTGTATGTGAGCACCGTGTATCTGGCAGCTTATAAAACACATTACTTTGTAATGTTAATTCTCTTTACACACATAGATGCATGTTTGTCTTTGTGTTTATAAACTCCTGGAAGACATTTGATGTTCCTTGTTAGCAGGGGTTATCTTTGAATTCCCAGAGTATTCATATAATTTATCTGAGGTTTGAATTTTTTTTCAGCTTTGCTATATGACTTTGCAACAAAACGGATTGATGTCTGCATTGATTTTAATCTTTAAAAGGTGAACTATTCCAAACATATTGTACTTACTTGACTTTTGCAGTCTTTGGGAGCTAAGAATGAAATCCTCTTTTATTCTGCAATCAGCTTGTTCTGACTTTGCCCATCTAGGAAGGATCTCCATTGACTGAGCAAGGTCCTACTTTCTGGCGATAGAAGAAAGTTAACACTAGTCATTCTGCATGTCTGCCAAAATATTTAAGGAGTTGAAGCCAGGGAGTCTAACATTGATCAGCTATCCTGAGGTATTAATAGAAAAAAATAGCAGTGATCCACTCAAGGGTTTTCTATAGGAGAAATAGAGACAATGGATTATCTAAGAAGCATAAAATCTACTTTTTTTCTTCCCCTGATGAATAGAGTTTTATGTAAAATAGTCTGCTTCCTTCATAACTGTCCATACACTAGATTTACAAAAAATTTCCCCATGAGCTCCAATTTTCCTTACAATAGTCTTACATAACAAAAAGTAGAAATTACCCCAATTTTTATATTATCCCTATCAGACAATGTTTCTGTTTCTAGAATCTCTGTTCCCAACAGAAATGGGAGCTTTTATGGCCCCCTTTGAAGCCATTTTTGTTTTTTTCTGTTAGTTTGTGAAGTTCTGTAAACAAGAGTGTGCCCACTGTATCTCTGAAAGCTTCCAACTGATTGGCTTGCTTCTCAGACCTGCTCCCGCTGTGTGCTTCTTTTCAGCAGCAAATAAGTGTTAGACGATTAGAGGAGGGATTGCTGATGTGCAAATTGCACTGTCGCCTCAACAAATTAGTAATTTCATGATAATACACTGTCCTTGTAACACGGTAAAAATTACCATAGTCGCCTGCTTCTATTTGTGCTCAAAGGCCAGTGGTAAGATTGATGAAGATCCTGTGTAGTCGTTCATTTCCCTTCCTGACACTCACCCCACACTCAGCGTCTCCCAAGAAGACAAGCTTTGAGAGTTACCAAAGTCACCTGGTTCCCCCCACCTCATTGTCATTACTTGGAAACTATTGCACTACTTGTGGTGAATGGATTCAGTAAAGGATGATATAGTGAAGGTGGATAAATGCCCTCACTTCTTGATTTAGTTTTTTTATTATCCAACAAACAGACCATTAATGGGAATTGGCATTGTTTTAAAAAATCTGAGTTACCTTCACTGGAAAGCTTGTTAATGTTATTGGACAGTATCCTGGAGTTTATCTTTCCCTAGATAGCAGATGCAGTAATAATTTCTCTGCAGAGAGCTGTTGCTTCTAATCCTTGATGCATCCCTCTCTTGACCTTTACACAGAAGGAATTTTTTGCCTTTTCTGCCATGCCAGCCCATTGGAGACAGCTCCTGCTCAGCTGCATTAGTATATTGTCTAAGGAACAAAAGAACAAATATAACACCATTTGCTCTAGAAAGATGCTGTGAAACTTTTCCTAGTGGCCTTAGTGACTAATCCAAATTAGTTACTTGGGTAAGATTTTTCAAATCTTGTCAGTATTTATTTGTATGGTTATCATGATACATATATTCTAAACTGATGCTACTATACAATTCCTAGATAAAAGTTTAAGGACAGGATCCGAGCGATAGCACATTGGGTAGGGCATTTGCCTTCCATGCAGCTGGCCTGGGTTTGATCCCCGGCATCCCATATGGTCCCCAGGCACCACCAGGAGTAATTCCTAAGTGAGGAGCCAGGATTAACCCCTGAACGTCACTGTGTGTGAACCAAAAAAAGCAAAAAAAAAATAAATTAAAAGTTTAAGGACAGCTAAAACAATTATAGACCTCATTCCCATGACCTGATGGAATGGTTTGAGGCTCTTTATGTTCCTGGAGCAAGCAGGTGCCCTTGGGCTCTACTTGCATGAGACAGGTCATATGGAGATGTTACTGGTGCCCACTCAAACAAATCAATGATGAATGGGAAGACAGTGATACAGTGATACAGTGAAGGACAACTAAGGCACTTGCTTTAAAAAGATGGGAGAATGAAATCTTGTCATTTACAAACATTATCATGTTATGTCATAGACTTTTTAAAAGTCCCCAGTAATGTGGGAAGGGTGACAGATATATACAGTGGATAATCCCAGGCGTCTATGGAAAATGGGATATGATTGTTTAATTGAAAATCAGCAAGATCAGTGAGGAAATGAATTTTGCATTAAACAGCACACTAAGAACTAAGATCTTCAAAGAAAGTTCCAATCACACAAGTCTGATTTTAAATTATTCAAGTATCAAAAATAAAAGAACTTAATAGACATTAGAAATGAATAAGGAACTCAAATCTAAGCAAATTAAGCTTTGGTGCTATTAGAATAATATATGCACAGGCAAAAGGAATGTTTTGATTGGTTTGATAGTCTATCCAGACCAATTTTATTTTCAATCTCATCAACTAGTCTGTTTCTCTTTTGGGAATGGAGGCGAATTTTGGGTTATACCTGCTTGCTCAGGCTTTACTCCTGACTCTGTGCTTAAGTTTTCTACTTATGGTGGTGCTTGGGGTACCATGTTCAGTGCTAGGAATTAAACTGGATCGGAACTGCTGTGCAAACAAGGGCCTTATTTTCCTTACTGTTTCGCCTTCCCCCAAGTTATTCTTTTCTTGGCACTCAGATCTACAAAATGTAGATTCAGTTTTAAAGTCTTGAAACAATTGTTCCTTTGTATTTACAACTTGATTGGTTCAATGGACCAGGCTCTATCTGTCTTGAATTTTGACATGGCTTCCTAAGTTTAAATATTTATAGTTTTCAGCTCAAAGAAAGAGAATTTTAGATCTCCTGTTAGCTGAAATACTGAGACTACAATAGAGGGATACTAATTAACTTAATTATAATTATGTTGTATCCCAGGAGAAAGAGACCAGTGCATAGGGAGATCACCAGAGGCATGACCCATCATAAAGCAATGAGGACCATGCATTACTTCCCCATTAAGCTTTACATCTTATATGGGTCTATTTTATGGAGCCATAAAATAATTACAGTGCTAATATTAAAGGTCACTGATCACACATCAGCAGAAAGGACACAATAAGAAAATAATTTGACACATTCTGAAAACTACCAAAATGTGATACAGAAAGCACACAAGGAAACATGTGCTATTGGAGACATGGTGCTGATGGATTTCCCACAAAGCTTCAATTTGTATAAACTATGACATCTGAAATGCACTGTAAATGGAAGCTCAATAAAGCAAGGTACACCCATGCTTCAAAAAATTAAATTGAAATGGATATAGCTAATAGAAAAATGTTTTCTGGATCTTCAAAAATATCAATGAACTAAGGATAAACTCTTCAATATATTTGTTAGGAAAAATGCTCTCATAGTTCTCATACAATACACATGAAAACACTGCATGCAAAATATGCAATCAGACTTATAACTGCAAGTTGGGACTAGAATAAAGTTTCAATGGCCAGAATAATAAATTTTAGATAAAGAATGGGAGGCATCCCCACAATGAAGTACTTGGCAACATTTGGAAATAAATTTTCCTCCTTTTCTCTCACTGTTTTTCCCTCTCTCTGTTGTTTTCATGTCTCTTTTTATCTTTCCTTGCTTCGTTTCCTCTATCTCTAGCTGTATTTCTATGAATATGTGCCTTTGTGTCTATACATGTAGAAAATATGATAAGAAGAAAATAAGTTAGGGGGCTAGAGAGGTAGAAAAGTGAATAGGCTACTTGCCTAGCGTGGGGCCTCTTGGGTTCAACCTCCAATCCTCAACACTCCATGTGTTAATCTGGGCTTCACCAGTAATATTTCCTGAGCACAGAATCAGGAGTACCTCTTGAGTACCTCTGGGTGTGGCTCAAATAAAAAAAGAAATCAGAATTTGAAAAAGAAAGAAAGCATGTTATAAAATGCCAGTTAAGATAGGTACAATTATGTGCCTATTTTAGCTAAAATAGATACTAATTATATTTGAAATACATTTTTAAACAAACCCCTTCGTATGTAATTAATTGCATGTGTGATGGCAAAATGAATAGCCAAAATAAAAAGATCAAGCAACATACTAACGATAAAGATTGCAACAGAGTATGTGTATAGATTAAGGGAATAGGACATAAGAAATAAAGTTGAGTTTTCTTTTGGAGGACAGGTTTATGGTATATAAAAATGTGTTTTTCTCCACTTTAACATGTATGCACACATATGCAAGTCAGATTTTGGAATCTAATCAGAATCCTTGACATTAGAGCATTTCTGCGTTTGCTCAAGCTTCCTTGATCACTCACTGCCCAGAAAGAACAGAGAGGGATACTTCTGGGAGTAGGAGAGGTAATAGACAACTATGTACTTTCGACCCTTCAATCTTGACTTTGCAAAACTTTGATGTATTCTACCCATTTTAGCTATGCTGGTATAGGCACAGCATAGAGATTTGGGTTTGTTTCACATTCTTGAGTAAAGGGAAGATTTTAGCCTGCGACTTTTTGAAAGCTCTTGATATGAATATGGGTTTGTGGACATGCATGAGCTCCCATGTGTCTGTTTGTCTGTGTGGGCGAGGGAAAGAGGTAGGATAGAGGAGAGTGGACAGTGCTGAGTAAATTATAGGGCTTAGGGCAAGGAGATGAAAAGACTTTTTGGGAAAACAGAAAAACATCCTGCAGATATTTTTCTCTTCTTTGCATGTTTAAACCATGAATGCCATGGATCTTTTCCTAGCTAAACAAAGCCAGACACCATTAGCCTAATGACTCCAAGTATTCTTTGGCATTTGTGCTGTTTATGCAAAGGGTACAACAGAGGGAAGTTTGCTGAAGAAATCATTACCAGAATTCTTGATAAAGGCAAGCACGGCAGTATAGCAGAGAAGAGGGAGGAAAATGGTTCATCTTAAGTATATGTGAGGCAAAATGCCCAGGGTCCCAGAGACCAGTATCACTGGCTTTATCAATTTTAGCAACAAAGTTCATTTTTCTTTTAAATAAGAACCTTTGTCATTTTCTGCATTTTAGGATAATTAGCTCACATGAATAAAGAGCTGTTGAAATGTTGAGTCTTTCCTCTGTGACTCACTCTTTGGAGTAGCTGGGGACCATGTTGGCAGAGTTGGTGAGTCAATGTGGGTAAAGTTTCCTCTGTCCCAAAGGCTCAGTTTCATAACTTGTCAAACTGCAGGGTGCAGGTCAGGAGTAAACTTCAAGAAGACCTATTTGAGAATTACATTTTCTTTTCCCTCTGAAGATAGTATTCTGCCTGCAGAGTGGAGCCAAGACTAAGGTACTTCCTCACAGTTGGTTTTGGCCAACCTAAGGAATAGCTCAGAGTACATCAGCAAAGGAGACCTTCCTTTGCCTTTGTTTTCAATAGGTGACAAGTGAATCTACTGACTTCACAAGATGTAGGTGTTGGTGCTCTGGTAGGAAGAAGAGTATCATGTTATTTAGTGATTACTATGGAAGGTAAAAGTCAATGGAAGAAATTATTTATCTAATCCCCACACCCCCCAAAAAAAGAATGGAGACATAACTTAATCAAAAGTGGTCTTAGCTTTATATTTTACCTATAGCATATATTTTACAAGGGGCACACCAAGCTCCACTCGGCGTTAACTTCTGGTTCTATGCTTAGAAATCACTCCTGAAGGTGTAGTACTTAGGAATCAAAGCCACATGCAAAGCCCGAGCCTTACCAGCTTTACTATCTCTCTAGCCCAGAATTTGAGTGACTTTAAAGAAAAACGGTGTATAAATTTTAATGCAGAATTTATATCAGTGAAGCTTGATGGAGAGGGGGAAAAGAATAAGATATGGGAAAGATACTTTTTTAAGTATAGTGCATTTCAAAAGGAGAAGCCCATGATACAATATATATAGTGAAAGTTTCTTTTTTTTTTTTTTTCTTTATTTCCTCTACACATGTTATTTTAGGAACTGCAGGGAATATGTAGTTGTATCATAAATGCTGTTCAAAGATCATATAGTTAATGTTGCAATTTTTTAAATGTAGAAATGGCTTCAGGCTGGCTCTAATTGAGCAGTTGGTATAAAACATACTAAACCTCAGAGAATGAATGCAAAGAAGAATTTTAAATTTCATTTATAGGTCTCTTTGGAGTGGTGGTGGAAGCATTAGCAGAAAAAATGATTTTTTTTTAGTAAAATCAACATAAATCTGGGCAGTTGGATTAGAGGATTAATGGTGCCCTCATTACCTGATCTTTTTGTTGTTGTTGTTTTTAATGCTCTTTTCAAATAGCCTATTGTCCACGAGGGTTTCTGATTATCTTCCTGTTATGCTTAGCGAGAACTTTTAAGAACTATCAAATTGGACTCGGTAGGTGTTAAAAAACTTTTATTAAATGCTGATGGGAATCTAATTCTGTAGATTTTCCAGTTCTAAGGAAATTGTCTTATTTGCAGCATTTCCATTTTATTGTTAACCAAATGTGTTTGTATCTTTTAAGTACATGACACTTGAAAAGAAAAAATCAGGAAGACAAGTTATGACAAAGAATTGTTGCTGCCTTTCTCTGTTGCTATCTTATTCCTTTGTGCATGTGCTATTTGCCAGAGGACTGGAGTCCTTTATAGGTCTCTGGATTAGTCATTAACACCTTCAAGAGGGGTTGAGACACATGAGCATCCTGTGGGGAGGAGAAGGAGTTCGGGGTTTTATTGCAGGGATTGCATTCCAGTTTCCAATTTTTTTTTCTATAGGTCACTCATATTGCAAATAATTCTTGAGTAAACTCTTCTCCATCTGTTCAGATCTTGTTATAACAAAATCACCCATGACAGATTATGGTACATAAAACTGAATAAACTTTGCCCAGCTGGATGTACAAAGTAAGAAGAGAGAGGATATACAGGGTCCTAAGGCTATAGAAAGCTGCAGTTAGGAAAAGAATATTCTTCATCAGAAAGAGTCAAGTGTGTATCAAGGATAAGGAAGAAGAAAAGTAAGCCTGACTATTTAGGAAACTACTTTTGGTTACGGATTAATATGCTAATCAAATTAGAATATCATATTAATTTTAATAAGTATGATAAAATTTTTCTTTCAAATTTTATCTCAGTAGGCATGCCAAGATAGAATATACTATTTCACAATTTTTTACTGTGCTTCAAAAAGCTACCCAAAAGGTGATCCTGGGTTCCAAATGTTCTGTGAGGGTGCTGGTTAGGTGTGGAGGGGCTGTGTCTCACAGAATCTTCCATCAGTCCTCTAATCAGCTAGGTATGTAGTAATTCAAAGTGCTTCTGATTATCTAGAGTGAGTAGCCTGATCTTCATGCTGGTTGCACTGCCTCCCTCTTCATAGGGCAGTTGCTTAGGAATGTTTTCAGTTGTGCCTCTGGACTGACCAGTGGTTTGTTGGAAGTAACCATAATCCCCCTTTATAATCTTTGTCTCCTGTCAGGAGTCTAGATAATTGCCAACTGATAGAAATCCCTATGACCATTTCCTTAGGTTGGATTAGCTTGATTGAACAGCTCAAGGAATTCAAGGGAATTTTTTCATTATTAGACTATTGGTTTACTCTAAAATGATGTAATTTAGACATAGCCTGAAACAATATAGAGGTATTGGGGGGAGGGGTGGCAATGGGAAGCAATGAAACAAAGATGACCCGTAAGATGTTACTGTCACTAGCTAAAAAGCATATGGCCAGACCCACTCTCCGACGCCAGGAACTGAAGTTTGATGAGACTCTATCTGGTGTGAGCACCAGCCCAGAAAAAACTTCCTCAAAGAAGATATAGCAGGAACAGAGGATTTCAATAAGGACAATTTTTATTTGGTGCAGACATGGGGCAGAGCTGCTACTTGCTCTCCCTGTGCCCAGCCGCTCACAAGGAGCCCAGGAGAGATGGCAGGTTCTAGCTCTGGCCCACCAGCCCAGCAGAGCCTTGCAACAAGCCAGATGATCCCCCACTCCATGAGCGCCCCATTTTCCACATCCGGACTTCTCTCTTGTCAGAACTCCACCCAGCAGACCAGCCTATCACAGCCAGGCTCATCGAAATCCACCCTGCTGCAGTCTTTTTTTAATCCGGCCCAGGTATGCTGATCCAGAGACAGACATGGGGCAGAGCTTCTACTTGCTCTCCCTGTGCCCAGCCACTCACAAGGAGCCCAGGAGAGATGGCGAAGTTCTAGCCCTGGCCCACCAGCCCAGCAGAGCCTTGCAACAAGCCAGACGACCCCCCCCCACTCCATGAGGGCCTCCATTTTCCACATCCGGACTTCTCTCTTGTCAGAACTCCACCCAGCAGACCAGCCTATCACAGTCCGGCTCACCCGGCCGCAAGCGGCCGGGCGGTTCATCATTAAATGCTGGACTTAGAGATGACTGCAAGAGTATGCTACCTGCATGGCAGAGCCTGGCAAGCTACCCGTGTTGTATTTGATATGCCAAATACCAGTAACTATTATTGACCTCATTCTGGAATGGATTGTGGCTCTTTATGTTCCTGGAGCAAGCAGATGCCTTGGGCTCTACTAGCATGAGACAGGACATATGGAGATGTTACTGGGGCCTGCTCGAGCAAATCGATGAACAACGGGAAGACAGTGACCACCAAAAATCCTAGGTTCTTCCCCTTGACAACAAGCAGAGCAAGAGGTTCTTTCCCCCATAGAAAGCCCGTGTGGGAGACAGCCTATAAAGCCTGTTCTGCAGAGGTAGGTGCTTGCCCGTGTCTGGGGTTGTGATCTGTACCTCCAGCTGCACATCTCCTTAAGCTGCCCCTTCGTGGGAACCCACATCCTCTCCTGAACTCATTCTCTCTTTCCTTCATCATAACCCGTAACAAAGCTATTTTACTATACTATTTGTTTCCTCCTGGAATTATTTTTTTTTTGGGGGAAAGCAATGTTCCTGAGAAGGTTGTGTAAGATTTAGAACTGATTTTCCTCTCTTGCAAAGAGCAGTTCTTCGCTCTTTATGGTCCAACCTGTGATCCATAACTCGCTGAGAAGTCTGGTGGCAGAGTTCATTTCTCATGCCAGGTACAACTAATCGAGAACAGATAGTTTTGACAATCCCCTCATGGGTTTGATAAGCTCTGAGATCTGTACCATGTTGGCTCTCATGGCAGACTCTCATCAGTCCTAGATTTTTTAAGCACTCTCCTGTGTAACCTATAGAGTAGAGACGGAATTTTAGACTCCCTTCTAAGGCTGCTGCTTCGCTCATCCCAACTCATATTATTCACCTAAAACCTTGTATGCTGGTTTGATTCTCAGACCAGGAATAGCCTCTAGCTCTGTTAGGTGTGACCTATCACCCACTTCCAAAAGCCAGATAAATAAGCTTTTGGGCTAGATGTATAAAAAAAGTACTAAACTTCCATCCCCCATTCACAGAGTACCATTCTTTCCAAAGAATCACATGTCCACACAACCAGAGGCTCCTTGTACCCTTTCCTTTTGTTCATTTTCCTTATGGAGGCTTTAGTACACAGCCATGATTGATTAAATCACAGATCTCTCGGGCCTTAGATGGGAACTTCCAACTCTTCACTCGTGGTTGATTCGCCTTGCAACCAGCGCCCCGTCATTACTCCTATCACTTGTCTTCCCATTGTTGTTTGATTTGCTCGAGAAGGTGCCAGTAATGTCTCCATTCGTTGGGAATGAGGTCCATTATTGTTACTGTTTTTGGCATATCAAATACACCACGGGTAGCTTGCCAGGCTCTGCCGTGGCTCTGTGTTCATTCCAGGGGCCCCAGTATTTACATACTTTGTAAAGTATGTAATGATGGATCCCATCATTACATACTTCCAAAAGTCACCTCATTAACATATACCCAGTTGTCCTGGATGTTTCTTTTTTGAATGAAGAAAACAATAGATTACCCTTAGGATGATGATGAAGCCAATACAGGAACTGAGGATAAGAATCCAAATATTAGGAAGAAAAGTGTTCCCTCTCATTGTTTAGGGAATTCTAATGGTTTGGAAAGTCTGAGCCAATATCTGGGGAAAAGATCAACTATATACAAAAAATATATATATATATATATATATATATATACATATATATACACTGCTATCTGATCACCAAGTATTGTGTGTCTTGTGTATGAATGTATTTGTGTGTGTTTGATTAGAAATTATAATAATATGTATCCTCACCCCCCATTAACCAGTTTTTAGCTATGATATATAACTATTGACTACAGGTGCAATAAGGTACTGCATTGTTGGGGTGAGACCTCTATTGGTTGGAGGGTTCAGAGATAAGAATTCAAAAGTAGAATGAAGTAGCCAGAGGACCACTGCTCCTCACGTTTGGCACCAAGCAACACAACAGGGCCTCCTTTTACTGGCATACAGCCATATGCTGACATCACTTACTGAGAACAATGAAGGCAGGGGGTGAAAACCACCATATGTGTGAAAATCCGTGTAACCCACTGCCCACATATTCCTGAACATGAGCGTGAGGATGCAGATTAATGTTTAACGTTCAAACTAGACAATGAGACAATGGGTGAGTAGGCAGAGGACAATTTAAGGTGTTGTGCTATAGATAATGTATAGCTGGTGGTAATGGGTAGCTAGCAAAGGAGAAGCATGCCTGTCTTTTTCCAGAGGGTCAAATCACTGGCGCCAGCCTTCCCACTCAGCTGGGAGTGTGGACCCGAGAATGCCTCTTGCTTGCAAGAGCCTCATCCAAAGACTTACCAGACCTCTCTGGTTTTATATCAACACCACATATAACTAGAGTGAAAAATTAAAGTATAAAAAGTAATTCTTTTTTGTTTAATTTAAGTTATATAGCTTTGATTTGTCTCTCTACATTTTCTTCTCTACTCCTGGCAACCATAATTCTGTTCTTTGAGTCCACCAATTTGACTATTTTAGATACCTACTGTAAGCGTATATTATCTTTTTTTTGTGAGTGTCTTTTGCACTTAGCATGATTTTTTTCATGTTTTTTCCTGTCATTTTTGTAAGCAGAATTCCATTTTTATGCTAAATAATATTCCATTGTGTGAACAAACTATATTATCTGTTGATGGATAGTTACACAATTTCCATATGCTAGCTATTAATGATACTGCAAAGATTAAGATACTGAAAATATATACTGTTGATCCTGGCTTGGGTTATTTTTTGATGGACATTCAGAAATGGGATTTGCTTGGTCATATGGTAATTCTATTTCAAGTTTAAAAAAACTTCCATAGTGACATCTATAGTGATACTGAACTTTATCAAAAGATAATTATACCACCCAAAATAATTTTTAGTGTATAACCAACAATGAAGCAAAATATTATTAAAGGTGCAGTCCTATGGTGAACATGCATACTTCCTCCCAATGAATGGTCAGTAGCCATTTGTATAACCTGCGGAGGTTTGCTGGTACTAGGGCATTCTTCTTTCTGCTCCAGTGCAGAACAACATAACAGCCATCGGTGTTTCAAGGTATGTCATCTCTCGAGGTTCATTGTGTGCACATGTAGGAATCTTCCACCCCCACTTTATTTATGTAAGGCTTCTCTATATTAATATTCAAAGAACTTGTACATCTTGTGTTCTTACCAAGAGTAGAAAAAGGTTCATCTCTTTATACCCTTATCAAGATTTCTTTTCTTAAAATTTTTTGGTTATTTACTCTATCTATATATGTGCCTTGCAATCTACACACTCCTATTGCCCTGCCTCAAAAACTAGTTTAGTAAAGCTCAAGTTTATCAGAGGAGAAATTCATCCTGGAGATTTTACTCCAACAGGTGTATTCTGATAACCACCACTGTGAGTGATAAAGAAAAATCGCCATCATCAATAATTGAATAATACATTCTAATGAAAATTTTTTCATGAGATTTATAAGAACTCTAGAGATTTTTTGTTTGTTTATGTTTGGGCCATATCTATCAGTGTCCAGGGCTTAATCCTGGTTCTGTGTTCAGGGATCATGCCTTGCTGACTCAAGGGACTACAGGGGATGCCAGGAATCAAACCTGGGTTGACTGCATGTAAGGCAAATGCCCTACACCTGACTGTGGCTATGAAGAGATTGTATTTTTTCAGAGATGCTTTGAATGCTAAGACAACTGTGGGTTGACTGTTGCCATGACCATTCTGGAAAATAGGGCTTAGCATCAATTATTTACCTTTGCAGCAAAAGAAATAGCACATGTTATAGAACAATATCCCTCCTACTAAACCCCAGCCCCAGAAAATGCATACTACTTGCTATTTACTTATAGAATTATTTGTATTAGAGTTAATGGGCAATTATTTGAAATAATCTAGATGTCTTTTAGAATATATCTGAGAAAATATATGAATTTATGGGATTCCAGTCAGAGAATGACTAGTTGTATCTGAACCCCTGACATATTTTTATGCTCATTAATTTTATAAAGTGATATGCATAATACCACAGAAAATATTTGTATATCTATCACTATCACTATCTTCCCGTTAATCAACTATTTGCTAGAGCGGGCACCAGTAATATCTCCATATGTCCTGTCTCATGCTAGTAGAACCCAAAGGCATCCACTTGCTCCAGAAACATAAAGAGCCTCAAGCCATTATATTAGGTCATGGGAATGACCTAATGTAAATGTTACTGGTATTTGGCATATCAAATACAACACGAGCAGCTTGCCAGTCTTGCCGTGCAGGTGGCATATTCTTATATATGACTATATATCTATATATATGTTTTTAATGATTTTTATTTATTTAAGATTTTATATATTATGATTATAAAGCTTAAACAATATTTGTTCATTATTAAGATTATGCTTCCATAAATTTATGTATTATTTATAACATTTGAAAGTGATTTATTATGTTTATGATGTCAAATCTATTTTTTAATTGTAGTTAGGTACTATAATTAGAACAGTGTTAAAACTTATGGTTTTTATATCAGCTCCCCATTACCAACAAATTGGCGAATGTCATCCACAGTGTCCTTATATTTGTTTTCTGCCTCTTTATTTACTCTCTGTACTTCTAATCCCATTGCTTGGTATTTCATATGTTTTACTCCAAGGACAAGTGCTTGCAATCATTAAATATTGTCTTTTCCCTTGATTTGTTTCTGTATATACCACAGATGAGTGAGGTGGTCTGGTCTTTCTCCCTATAACTTATTTAGCTTAAAATGATCCTTTATAGTTCTATCCAAATTGCAGCAACTATAATGTTTCATCATTTTAATGCACAGTATTCCATTGTGCAATTATGCCACTATGTCTTTAGCCGTTTATCTGTCATTTAGGGTGTTTCCACAAGTCAAATTATATATTTGTGAATTTTCTTCTTGATATTAAATTCTTTCCTGCCAATCTGAATATAATATTAAATATTTTAATGTCTTCTATTATTCTTGCACAGTTAAAAGTTGTTAAGTATGCCACTATAAAATTTGTAGACTAACTATGAGCCTATTTTTTCTTTTTGGTTTATACTTGGCAATGCTCAGGGGTAGCTCCTGCCTTTGCATTCAGAAATTACTCCTTGCAGTGCTCAGGAGAGCATATGAGATACTGAGGATTGAACTCTGGTCAGCGGTGTGCAAGGCAACTGCCCTGCCCAGTGTATCATCTCTCTGACCACCATTTCTAAGTGAAGATACTAAAAATCCTGCACAGTTTATTAGTAAAACAAACTGTGATATAACTTCTATTTCTCAATTTTTATTTAGGCACAGTGATTTATACGATCAGATAAGTGCATGCATCAAAGCCATAGGTGTGGTACTGACTTTTGGAAGAACACAATGACTTTTTGCAGTCAGTAAAGTAAGGATGTTAAGTAAGGGAGAAAGCAGTGTTCATATCTAACCCCTGCCTGTTTATTTCAGAGAATATTTATATAGGCAGAAGAGAATGTGAACTTCTATCATTTATTACTAGAAACATAGGTAGGATACACAGGATAGGGAATTTGAGGAAAAATGGGGATGAATTTCAGGATAAAAAGGAAAAAGATGAATTTCAGGATGAAGACCATGTTGGTTCATTTCTCCTGCATCAGAATCTCTTCTGTTCACTTCCTCCTCAAAATTAACTTTGTAAAAGGTCTTATACTCTCTGGACATTTTTTAAAAATAAGAAAGTACAAAGGAAGGGGATTCAAAGTGATTCTTCAAAGAGATCCAAAGGAGAAACAGCTTGGTACTATTTCATCAAAATAAGTTGTAATTGAGCTAAGGAGTTAGAACAGGGCTTACGGTAAGCACCTTGCAGGGCCTATCCCACTTCAATCCTGATGCTGCATGTGGTCCCCACCAAAGCACTGCCAAGAGCATCCCTGATAACAGAGCCAGGAGTAAGCTCCAAGCACTGCTGGGTGTAGCTTAACCATCTTCCAGTCTCCCCTGCTCCCCTCCACCTCCAATGTAGTAACATGTTTACTGCTACTTCAAAGCAGTTCCTGTAAAATAAATTATAATTATTCTGGCACAATACTCCACTACACACTTATTAATGGAAAGATTAAGGCATGGAGTTTTCTGGATTACTGTATACTGTTTGCCAATATATCTTTTCATTTGTGCTTTCAACATTTTTTCAGTTAACAGCAATTCAAATTATTTTTTTGATCTCTGGAATAAAAATTGTTCATGATAGAACTTTTGTGAAGTGGTTTTATATGAGTGACCACCAACTACTAATTCTGAGAAACATTAGAATCATTTTAAGATTAGCATTCAATTACTACTGGGATTCATATTTAAATTGGGCTGAACAAATTAATCAATTAATTTTTTACAAAATGTTATTCTGCATAGCACTGGGCCATAGGTTAATAAGATGATAGAAGGTGCGTGGATTCAAGTAACTCAAGGTGAAACCAACTGCATTTACTATAGATGTACTTATGACAGGACAGATGAGAACTCTCAGAAATTGATTCCTCTGTGATTGTTCAATAAAGGCATAATAAGTATTATTTCCCACAATTTGTTGTGATAAAGGAACCTATATATATATATATATATATATATATATATATATATATATATACATTTGCCTGTAAATTTATACTCTCACGAAATGTACTGACCATTAGAATATAAAACAACTAGTCATTAATTTAATAATGACCATATTCTTGAACATATCCAATCTTTTTTACCCAAACTATAATAGTACTACTTCCAATTTTTGTATTACTCAGTTATCATTTTTTGCTTTATAATTTAAATTTATTTAAAATTAATATTCTAATTTGGTTTTATTAATATCTGTTCTAACATTGATGTTAGCATGCTGAAAATATTTTATAAAGAATCTTTTTTCACCTATTGTTCAGCTCTAGTATTTATTCATTCATTCATTCATTCATTCATTTTTGCTTTTTGGTCACACCTGGCATTGCTCAGGGGTTACTCCTGGCTCTGCACTCAGGAATTACTCCTGGTGCTGCTCAGGGGACCATATGGGATGCCGAGGATAAAACCTGGGTCCGCTGCATGCAAAGCAATTGCCCTACCCGCTGTACTATCGTTCTGGCTCCTCTAGTATTTATTTTAAGAGCGAACCAGATGATAATGATAGTCCAACTTTTCTCATTAGAAAAGCACAATACACATATTTTTATCTTATTAGTTTCTTCTATACATTTACTTTCATGGTAGTTACAAGATTCTGTTCAGTGATAATCCTTTCAAAGCAGTATAGGATATTGAGGTTAAACTAGGAGCATGGTTATTTACCAGTTATTTACTGTCACTGTATCACTATCTCCCCTGTTCATTATCGATTGGCTTGAGCGGGCCCCAGTAACATCTCCATGTGTCCTGTCTCATGCTAGTACAGCCCAAGGGCACCTGCTTGCTCAGGAACATAAAGAGCCTCAAATCATTCCATCAGGTCATGGGAATGAGGTCTATAATTGTTACTTGTATTTGGCATATCAAATACGACACAGGTAGCTTGCCAGGCTCTGCCATGCGGGTAGCATACTCTTGTAGTCATCTCTAAATCCAGCATTTATTGATGGAGTCCAGATGTGGAAAATGGAGGCCCTCATGGAGTGGGGGTTGTCTGGCTTGTTGCAAAGCACTGCTTGGGTGGCGGGCCAGAGCTAGAACCCACCATCCCTCCTGGGCGCCTCTTGAGCTGCTGGGCACAGGGAGAAATGGTAGCAGTTCTGCCCCCATGTCTGTGAGTCTCTGGATCAGCATACCTGAACCGGATTTAAAAAAAAGACTGCTTCAGGGTGGATCTTGATGAGCTGGGCTGTGATAGGGTGGTCAGCTGGGTGGAGTTCTGACGAGAGGGAAGTCTGGATTTGGAAAATGGAGGCCCTCATGGAGTGGGGGGGTCGTCTGGCTTGTTGCAAGGCTCTGCTGGGGTGGCGGGCCAGGGCTAGAACCCGCCATCCCTCCTGAGCACCTACCAAATATTATTATATTGTTTATACTTTAATAGGAACAACTATATTTAATCATTTTATTTTGAGTTCTGGGTCACACCCAACTATTGCTGGCTCTGTACTTACAAAGCACTCCTCACAGTTTTCAACAGAATATATGCATTGCCTAGGCTCATACTAGGTTTAGCTGCATACAAGGCCAGTGCCTTGACCCTGGACTCTCGTCCTTACATCTAGCTGTTATGTTAAATTGTGATACATTTTAGCGTTAGTTTGATCAATTAACTGAATTTGTTTATGTATCATTCATAATTTTAAGCTGCATATTCTTAATTTTATCAGGACTGCTATTATCCCAATCATAATATTCTATCTATTTTATAAGATCAGTGATTTTTTAATGACCAGAAGATACAAATAAGAAGTTTAAAATGCAGGTAGGAGAGATAGTACAGAGGGGATGGCGTTTGCCCTGCATGTGGCTGACCCAGGTTCTATTGCAAGCATGGCATGGTCCATTCCATAGTCCCCTGAGCTTCACCAGAAGTAAATCCTGAGTGCAGAGCCAGGAGTAACCTCTGAGCATTGCTGATGGGACCCAAAAAACAAAACAAAAGGAAAAAGTTTAAAATGAGTGTTGTAAAGAATTAAGTATTTAATGAAAACGAAACATAAAACTACAAAAAGTTAAAAGCATTCTATGAAGATTGAATGGAACACTATATATCTGAATTGAGTTCCTAGACCTTGGTGCAGAAGCAGCAGTATTTAAATGATAATGGCTAAAAAATTCCAGAAATATAGAAAAACAGCGAAGACCCTCAATAAACTGCTAAAAAGAAACTGATATATGAAAAAAGAAAGCAAAATATTATATAGTAGGCATCTGGGAAAATTGTCACTAAACAATTGGTTCCCCAATTCCTTGATTTTTAGCTATCCTCAGGCCATGAGAACATGGACCAAAAATAATCCTTGACCTCATATCTGGAAGAGATGAACAGTTGGCAGATTATTGAAGCCGGGACAAAATAATGGGCATTAAAGATACAAACGAATTGTATAGAACAGCGTGCAATTGAATGTAATGGGCTAGATCTTAAATTTACTAAGCCCCTTATCTAAAATTCTGCAAAGCTCGGTCTCTCTTTCTCTCTCTCTGTCTCTGTGTTCAAGGGTATATTTATTCTCAGAGCCTGAGACAGACCTGAGAGAAAACCACAGACCTAGATATCAAGCACAGCCTTTCTCCCTAACTTTGCTGCCTTTCTGTGATTTCCTACAGCTTACCTTTGATCAGTGGTCTTTCGACCCTTAAATGTCACTTGTCTTAGTACTTGCTAGTATTTTTTAAAGTCCTACAAGTTAGAAATAAACCAACTTTAGAAAGCATTTCCCTTTGTCAAAAACTTTCTTTGGCAAAGAGAAAAGACTATAAAGATCAAAACAAATGGAAATCAATGCGTTGAAAGCATTTAAATTTTGACCTATTTGCTACTCTTCCCTGCACAGGGCAGACAGACTAGTGGCAAAGAATCAAAATTTATTTGAAACAAAACATTTTCCAAGGAAGGGTTCTTTACTGTGCTGAGCGGCACTGCTCAGGTATTTTGGTCTTTTATTAATGCTGGTCTACTTACTTCTGGCTCTACACTCATTGATCAGTGTTGATAGAGTTCTGGGGACCATAGTGATGCCAGATGTTGTACCTGGGTCTGCCACATGCAACACAAGTGTTCTGTCTGCTGTATTATCTCTCTGGTCCTCTAACACTCAGTATCCTAATAATCAACTGCCAAATCATTAAATTCTTAATCACTAATCATGTTAATACCACATAACAAAGTAAGTTGTCTACTATAGAATGCTAACAGTACAATAAATTTCTGTTTGTAACACATCTCTATTTTGAATATTATCAGTTAATTACAATGATATAAATAAGTGCTAAGTTATTTCACAATGAAACTTAAATATATTCATTTGATATGTAGAAGGTCTATAAATATTGAACCCACAGTTTGCATGATAGCAATTAAAGGGTTGTTGTTCAGTTTGTGTGAAACATGTGCAACATGTTTTTTCTACTTATATACACCATATTTTTATTCCATTCATTTATATTCATGGATGGACCTAGATAGAAAGAGATGTTATAAAATAATTGCACATAATTTGTATAGTTGATGATGTGTATCAGAATATATGTAATAAGAATATTACATTTTTTAGTGAAAGTGAGTACAATTCTTATAGAACCAAACATTTTTATTGCTAATCAAGAAATCACTCATTTGCGAGAGTGCAGGACAATATATATTCCAAAGTGGTAGAGAGCACATGTAGCATATTTGCAAGAGTTCATTCACAAAGACAGCATGTCCCTTTTTGTATTGCCTGACATAACATGAGAACTGCTGGACTAGGCTGTGCTTTCACCTCCTGGGTGAGGGTCACCAAGCATAGCTCTAAAGTGCTCCAATCCCCACCAGCCCCTGAATGGTCCCTATAAAAAATTGCTCTCATTTTCTTTTTTTGCATGTGGTTGACAGTTTTGTTATTTTGTTTATTCTGTAACTATGTTCATCTTAACTCTAGTTTAAAACAATTAATGTAGAAATAAGTTTCTTCATGTATAAAATAAGTATCTAAATTATAGCACATAGAATAATCTATAAGATCACTATCACTATCTTCCCGTTGATCATCTATTTGCTAGAGCGGGCATCAGTAATATCTCCATATGTCCTGTCTCATGCTAGTAGAACCCAAAGGCATCCGCTTGCTCCAGGAACATAAAGAGCCTCAAACCATTATATTAGGTCATGGGAATGACCCAATATAAATGTTACTGGTATTTGGCATATGAAATACAACACGAGCAGCTTGCCAGGCTTGCTATGCAGGTGGCATACTCTTGTAGTCACCTCTATTATCTATAAGATAATACACACAAAATTTGGAAATATGACTATGATTTATGAGCTAATTCTCTGGGTATATTTTACATTCCATATAAAAAAAAACCTGCCTATGCCTTTTTGGATCCAGAAGTGAATATCCCTCCCTTCTAGATAGAACTCTGTAGCCAACATGCATAGCCTTTGTCATTTCAATGGATATTGTCCTCAAAAGAGAAAGAAAAATATGATCTTACTCATGATTATGTCCCCAAATCTCCCTATCTAGGATAGAGTCTAACAAAGGAGGTGAATTTCCATTTATTGAAAAATTATAAACCATTCATAAAATAAAACACAGTGGAATCAAAGCATATTCTTGTTCATGAATTAGAAGCAGTAACAATTGCAAAATGACTTTCTTATCAAAATAATACAAGAGAAATGCAATTCCCAGGAGAATTCCCATGGTATTATTCTTCAAGGACATGGAAAAAATACTTGCAAATTTGTGAGAAGTCAGAAAACTCCCAGAATAGACAAAGCAATCCTGAGAAAAATGAAGATGGGAGACATCGCATGCCAGAGTTTTTACTGCAGAACTATAGTAATCAAAGCTGTCTGGCACTAGAGCAAAGATATGTCAATGGAACAGAATTGAGAGATAAACACTTAAATGTATTCACAGTTAATTTACGACAAAAGAGCTTGGTGAATGAGGAGAAGCATGGGAAGCCTTTTTTAAAAAACAGCTTAGAAAACAGGATGGCCAAGAGCAGAGCAATAAAATTAGATCCCTAGATTGTGCTATATACAGAAGCCAATTCAAAATTATTTAAATATCTTGATATAAAATCTGTATCTATGAAATTAATTGAAGAAAATGAAGGAAGAATTTCCAAAGTTTTGATCTCATAGAAGACCTTAATGATATGACTTTATTGCCAAAGAGAACAAGAGCAGAAATAAACAAAACTATATCAAAATAAAAATATTTCTGCATTGTGAAATCAATGTGGCCTATAATTGAAAACGCTGTGTCTGGAAAACAAACCAATATTTGCACACCGTACATAAGGCAAATTCCTAACACACATATGCAGACACACACATCACATGCACACAACACATGTATATATACATACACATATACATAGATCAGTGTGTGCGTATATATATATATATATATATATATACATATATACATATACTATATAGGGGTATGTGTTGCACAGCTAACACCAACAAAAAAAAATACAAGCCCATAAAAATGGGAAGAATAGTTGAAAAGATACTAAATAACTGCAAATCTGTGTGTATATGTGAAAAGCAACAGTGTATTCTCTGTCTTTGATAGTTTATTGTCTTGCAAAGTACCTAAAATCTATTAGGCCTTTCATAAATGCTTTGGGAAATGAAGGAACAAATAGAATAGTGTACCAATTGCATGCCCTTAAACATCCCCTAGTGGCAAGGATAAAGAAACCTATTATGCATCCATAGTGTGTGGAAAAGACCTAAATATCAAGGTGATATTTGTGCGGCCAGATTTCCTTGACCTCAGATAACCTGATTTTGATTGTTCCAAATGTGTTTCATAACGGAGGAGATTCTTTGCCTTCACTCTCACTGAGAATAAATACTTTGTCTAAAGTGGACTATTCCCTGCTATGTACTGACAGGACAGGGTCAAGCATTTTACAGAGTTTGAAAGTTAGTTTTGTGAAAAAATGCATAAATACTGTTAGTAATATGTCTGGAGAATAGTCTATAGTCAGGGTGTGCCAGGGTAAGACTGATCTGAGAACAATTTATGATCTGTCAGGTGGGAACTTTTATGGTACGGTGCTAAGAGACAAAGAAATTTTAAGAGCTGCTAAAAGCAACACAAAATATGCTTTCAAACTTAATGAGGAGAGGTGATAGCATTGGGTTGGCATGTATGGCTGGCTCCATGTGTTAGAGAAAAGCTGAAATCTTAGCTTTACATATTTTGATTTTGCTAAATTTGTTTGGGGGCAGAATGGATATTTATGTCCCTTCACAACGAACAGAGATTTCAATGTCTATTGATATAATAAGAGTTTTACTTAAAATTTATACTCCACAAACAGTTTCTATGTAAGTTTGTCATAATTATTTTTTCACACAAAAATATTTTGAAAGAGAAATATAGATAGATCTATCATTCATTATTTTGGCTACAAATAGTAGCTATAAACAGGCTGAATATAATTTTTATTTAGCTAATTTGAAAACATTCCCAGAAGAAAAAGATTATAAGAACTAAAATATCCAAGTTGACAATATTTGTAACCTTTTTTGCATCCACAGGCTGTTGATGTAACCACTGACCGGTAAAACAGCACAATAAACTTCAGGGTAAGCAGTGGTGACAGACACACAGATAACACAATCAACAAACACAATAGAAAAGTTCTACTAGAACCTTCTAAGAACCTTCTAATCTAAATCATCCATATAAATGCTGAGAAAAATGGAGGCTGGGCAGTTCAACTTCCATTTTGTTTGATCAGGCCTCAAATATATTTTAATCATTAGTTATATAAAGTTTCCCCATTGGAAGAGTCATTTTTAACGTTAGTTAAACATTGACAAAGTTGCATTTCTAGTTATTTTTAAATTTCACAGAATACTCTCAGCTCTATTGCAAGCTGGTAAAAACATTCTGATGAAGTAGAAATCTCTTGTATAACATTGTGGTCCCATACCACAATGTCACAGATGCACATGAAATTTGTGGTTGACTTATTGAGGAAACAATACAAAGGCAGTTCATTGATTTTATATTTATCATTGTATAAAATTGTATTTCTTTTCATGTTTATTTTTACTGAAAATACTTGGCATAAATTTTCTAAATTTAGAGTTTGCAACCTACTGATTGTGTGAATTCTTGGTTGTGTCTATATTTAGAACCTCTCATCATGCTGTGAAAATACTGTATACTTGTTTACATTCATTTATGTAGTGCATTAGATCTCTGTTGTTCATTTAATACTTACTGTAAATTTGAACCCTTAAAATACATCAATATTACCTTACAGGAATTAACATTGCTTAATTTTTTCAGATCGATCTTGATGCTATGTCTACAATTAAATACATATGAAAACATAGCCATGTGAAAATTATAAAGCATCCATTCAAATCCACTCATTCATGTATTCCAATAAATTCATGTCTAAAATATGTTTTTAAATTGTTTGGCAGAAAATCATGTCAGTGTTTTGAAAAGTGTTTAGAATTTTAGGAAAGAAGGTATGATGCCAAATAGTTTGTTAAATGAAATCTCAAAACTAATATGGTTTGATAGGTAACATCTAACATGTTCATTTTAGTAATAAGTGAATTGAACAGGAGAAGGGAATTAGGGGATATTTGTGTTTTTGTTTGGGAAAACTAGAATCTACACATAGTAAATTCAGAGTATATGATATTAATGAAGTGTTGAAACTATAGAAAGGAAGATATCAGGGCAAGGGCTGAGATTCAGGAGAATTCTAATTTTTTGAAGAGAGTAACTTTACTAAGGAGAAAAGGAGTGAAAAACACATTAGTATGAGCTGTCGAAAAAAGAATTAAATAGAAAGCAAGTTCAAATCTGCGAATGAAGTAGTAATCAACTCCCATTTATGGAAGTTGACGATCTTGATGCTTTTTTTTTATTTCCTATGCAAATCTATTAGGAGACACCTGCTCTCTAGCACACAACTTTGAGGGCACACACCTTGAATATCTTCTTGTTAGTTTCATTCTGTGTGTTTTTGTAGAGACATGAAGTAATCAAGAGATGGAGATAGAGTGTTTTGTTTCTTTTTACAGGCTGTGATCCCAAGTCTAACATCTAAGTCTAGTTATATCACATAGTATAAGAACGGGATTAGGAGTCAAGATTCAACAAAAGCAATATAAATGTGTTTCTCCTAGCTGAGGAAGATTCTCTCTCTAAGATTATATGGGGATGGACCTTGAAAAATAGATCGGCAGATACAAAAAGATTTATATTTAAAACAAAGAGTGTATTACTTTCAAATATTTTTCAATATGATAACACTTATTACAGTGAAAACACTTTAATGGGTTAAATATATTATTTTTGAATAGTCGATTTCCAAACTGTTGTTTTATTGCGCCATGGTAATCCTTTACAGATAAGTATTAATGTGCTAAATTGCGTTCTAAATAGAATTTTCCCATTTATGTATAAAGTAATAACAAAAGATAATTTCCCTTTTTTCTCTATCCTTGTTAACATGAATATGAATACTTAAAAAGTAGTTTAAATAAAATGACTCCTAATAATTATTTCATTCTTAACATAATCATATATTTTTATTAGTAAGTAGAACCCCAAAAGTAACAAACTGAGGGTACAGAATTTAGAAATAAAACCCTGTGATCAACATTTATGACCTGACTTAGATTTTTTGCCTTCTTTTCCTATTGGATGGGGTTAAGAATGAGCCCGTCACCATCTGTCTGTTTCTGCCCCATTTATGTTCCTTGGAGTCATGCATGGACACAATCACACAGACACCCCTTGATTCCACACATAATCAAGAGGAAAATTTAAAACCCCAGGAAAAAAAGCCTTTCACAGGACAGGAATTGCATCCTCGATCTTTACATGCTAGAAACAGTCTTCAATTTTCTCCATGGAGATCTGTTTTATGTGTTATTTTGGTTTGCTTCTAACCCTGTTTTCTACTAAAAAAAGGCAATTTCTATTACAGGACTCTTGATTCGATATGCAGTTAAATGCTATATCACAGCTGAGTTTGGATATTTCACAGTAGACAGCAAAAGTGTTAACAAAGTTTGTGTTTTCCTCCACATATAATAACCACTAATTCACGGGAGTTAGTGGGAAACTCTGTATTCCCATAAAAACAGATCTTTCTACCTTTTTATTTCTTTCTAAATTTCATCCAAATATAGTCTTTTACAGAAAACTCTCTGGTTTGCCTATTTGACAGAATGTCAATCTCTTGGTCCTTTAACTCAAATGCTCTAAACTTCTGACTCCATGGCACAATGAAAGACTACAAAGAACTCAAGGACAATAGCCAATTCCTGATTCATTCTGTTCTTAACCAAGCTTTGCATTTGTCAATAACTAGCATACTATGTCCTCTGAGTTAGATAATTTTTATAACAAAAAAGTCATCCATAGTAAGCCAGAAAAAAAATCTAACTCATCTCTGCAAGTATATTTATGGATAATAATGTAATTTAATTTCTGAAACTAGTTAATGAGGCTCCTTTTGTATTTTCAAATGTTTATGTACTGCATGTCCTAGAATATGAGTATCCTTATTTTGTTTTGATCGTTTTGAGGCCATGCCTGAGCAGCAGTGCTCAGAACTTACTCCTGTCTCTGTGGTCTGGGGGTGATTTTGTATTCTGCATGCAAAGCAAATGCTTTAACCCCTATAATATCTCTCCAGCTTAAAGAGTTATACGAAAATGTGTTATATTGTTACTTTTCAGTAACTTTTCATTGATTTTCTTTTTTCTCTCTTTTTTTTTTTGCTTTTCGTGTCACACTGGGTGATGCTTATTAGTTACTTCTTGCTCTGCACTTAAGAGTTACTCCTGACAGTGCTCAGAGGTATATGGGATGCTGGAGATTGGACCTTGGTCAGCTGTGTGCAAAACACATAACCTACCCACTATACTATAACTCCAGATTTCTATAGTAACCTTGATTCTCTCAAACTACATTAAATTTCTGAAGGGTACTTTTAGGTTCTGACAGATTTGGATCAGAAATCCAGGTTTTCTGAAGTCAGAGATATAGTAAGGTACATGGCCATTCCAATTCGAATCCCAGCACACATATGATCCCCTGAGTACCTCCATTGGTGATCCTGAGCATGGAATAAGGATATGTTCTAAATACTGCCGGTTTGTTCCAAATTCATAACATACTGAATTTTAACTGTTTTTTAACTTAATTTTCTCATTGTTTAAAAAAAGTTTGTGGTAAGATAATACAGTTGGTAGGGCTTTTGCCTTATGTATGACTGACCTAAGTTTGATTCCTGGCATAGCATAAGGTCCCCTGAAAACTATCAGAAATAGTTCCTGAGCATAGAGCTAGGTATAAGGCCCTAACACCACAAGGTATGACCCCAAACTTGTCTCTCACCAAGTAAAACTTTATGGTTTCTGTGGTCATTCAATAATTAGATCATAATATTCTCTTTGTGACTTTAATATATATTACTATTTTATTTATTTTGTTTTCTGGGGTGCAACAAATGGCAATGTTCAGCGGTTAAACTTGGCATTGCTCTCAGGTATTACTCCTGGTAGTGCTTGGGGTACTATATGTAATGCTGGGGATCGAACCAGGGTTGGCTTTGTGCAAAGCAAGCATCCTATATGTTGTACTATCACTTTGTCCCACATGTACTATTTTAAGCATTTTTAAAAACTTATCCAATATTAAAATAAATTTGACTAAAATATAAATACTTTAAAATTATTTTTGATTTTCAGTTGAGCTGGGTTATCTTAATATTTGTCATTGACTTATACATTCTTTCAAATAGTTAAGCCTTCATATTTGAAATATTTGTTTGGAGTATGTTATTAGAACAGCAATGATACAAGGGAGGAAATAAAGTCATATTATTTTGAAAACACAGTGGTTGGCAAACAGTAGGCAGTAAATGAATAAATGCCAAAGAATTAAAGATGTATTCTCTAAGTCACAGAAATGTTGAGGAAACACTATAGATCAGTTTGGGGTCTTTTGGATGTTATAGAGACAGTGATAGCAATTTAAAGTTGTCAGATTTGTGTTACTAGTTTTATTCAGCCAAATGCAGGAACACCTATCAAATTATGTTTTATTTGCTAAAAAGAAAAAAAATCTGAAATAAAGATATCTCTAAAAGAAAAGTTTATGTACCATAGTCAAACTTGAAAAAAAAACCACTTTGGAATTCATAGTTTAAGAGAGTTTGGGGAAAGAGAATTAAAATTTTGATCTAGGTGTTAAAAATTAATAAAAATACTGTGGTAAATACATCAAAACTAATGGAAATCCCTAGGATCCCTAAGAGGCCAAAGAGCTCACCTAGGTGAGATTTTGAAAGGTGCACGTCAAATGAACAGAGAGAAAAACATAAAACAAAAATAAACTTAATATTTTGATGAGGACTTCTAAGAAGAATGACAGGGTCATTAACCCCCCCCCCCAAGTTATCAAAAGTTATAAGCAATGTTAATTGACTCTATCTTAACAAAATGCCTAGTAATTTTTGAGTATATAAAGATGATCCAGAAGAGTTAAAACCATTCTAATTGGAAAGAGTATATTAACTTGCTATTTAGTTTTTAGTAACTATATTGATCACTTGATCACTTGACATCCCATTATTCATCAATTTGCTCAAGCGGGCACCAATAACATTTCCATTTGACCCTATCACGTGCCAGTGTAGCCCAATGGCATCTGGTTGCTTCAGAAATACGAAGAGCCTCAAACCATTTGTTCAAGGCCTTGATAAAGAAGTCCGACCATCTTGTAGGTGGGTGGCCACATGATCTTTTGACATCCTGTGGGAGCCAGTTGGTAATGGCTCTAGTCCAACGGTCATTTCCAAATCGCATTACATGTCCAGGCCATCTGATTTTCTATGCCTTGGCAAACGAGACAGAATCTTTGACTCTGGAACAGCGACGGAGGTCGGAACTCTAGATTCCTTCTTTCACTTGAGTGAGGTGTGATATTCCAAGCATGGCTCTTTCAATTCCTCTTTGGGAGACCCGAATAGTATTCTCATCCTGCTTTCATAGGGCCCAGGTCTCTGAGGCGTATGTTAATGCAGGGAGAATGGTGGAGTTGAAGAGATGTGCCCGAGTCGGAGGTTCTTTGTCTTTTTTCGCTATTTCTTCGATGCTTTTGAAGGCATTCCATACCGCTCTCTTCCTCCTGTGCAGCTCAGGTTTTAGGTCGTTCATCATGTTGACTTCTTGACCTAAGTACACATAACTGCTGCATTCAGGGATGTTTATTCCATTGAGAGTGAATGGGGCCTCTGGAACTAGTTCATTTTTCATAAACATAGTTTTGTTGAAATTCAGCTGATTTTTTTGTTGAGATTCAGCTGATTAAATTCAGAGATTTAGTAACTACATTAAAAAAATAATCCAGATACAGGGCCTCACGGACGGCTGGGGAGGCTGGCACTTGGCTCGCTGGGCCTAGCTAACTATGGAACCCCGAGGAGGGCAGATGGGTTTTGGTAGTGGGCCTGTCGCCTCTGGGGGTCCCAGAAGCAGCCAGATGAGACTCGCCCATCACACTAGCCACCATTTTCGCTGTCTGGACGCTGGGAAACTGCCCACGACCAGATCAACAGAGCAAAACCAGTTTGAGCCCAGGTTGCGCGCCGCTTGCGGCCGCGTGGTCCACTAAAAATAGTGAAACAGTAATGTCTTTTAATGCACTGCATTCCACGAAGAGCAGGAAAGTTTGTTGGGAAGGAGATATAAAGAGGAAAGAAATGACATACAGCAAGTGGTTGAGGTGCGGGAGGGGGAGGGAGGTGGGGACATTGGTGATGGGAGATGGGTTTGGGTGGAGGGTGCGTTTTGGAACAATGTAGAACCAAAGCTCTACATGAGCACCTTTCAATTAAAAAAAAAGTGGAATCTACCACAAACATGTGGGAATCAGAGGTTAGGTAAGACAGAGAAGGGAACAGTGTGCTAATATTTGTCAAAAGTGATAATACCAGCTTAGAACTGAGCATTGAATATAGGAAAAAAGATATACATGATGATCTCTAGGTGTATGTATTGCAATCCACAATGTGTAAGAGAAGAGAGAAAGAGAGAGAGAGAGAGAAGAGATAAAGAATTTGCCATAGAGGCAGGCTAGGGAGGGGGGGGAGGGAAGTGGGGACATTGGTGGTGGGAAATGGGCACTGGTGGAGGGATGGGTGCTGGAACACTGTATGACGGAAACCCAAACATGAACATCTTTGTAATTGTATATCACATGGTGGTGTAATAAAATATTTAAAAAAAAATAATCCAGTCATCTGGAAATAGCACAGCGGGTAAGGTATTTACCTTGAATGTGGCTACCCACATCAATCCAGATCATGGCCAACAGTGACTCCTGACCCAGATGAAAACATTGAGCACAGCCCAGTTTGGCCCAAACCCCACCATCCCTCATCCCCAAAAATTTCCAGATCTTTAATCCTTAGTCCAGTTATCTGACTGCCTTTCTTGCTACCCTAGTGGTTTGCTTATAAACGTCAATTCTAAAAATATATTTCTTGTATTTTTCACCTTGTTTTTCTCAGCAACAATGTCTTTAATTAGCTGGTCATTTCGGGGAAGGTGGGTTGTATTTTGTTGTCAGTGATGAAATGAAGTCTTGAGTAGCAGATTCTGCTCTCAATTGGACGTTGTCAGAAAAATAGGGATAGTTCTTTGGAATTCTTAGGCTTACAGTTATAGAATAAAGAATTAAGCCTTTCAGCTTTTACTCATACGATGAAAGTGGAATATTGGGTAAAGTGACTCAGGCTGTGAGCTCATTTTTATCTTTATACATAATATTTATGAAGCAGTCTTGTTTTCCTTTCTGGTTCACCTTATTCCATCACTGGTAGAGAGTTGCCAGTGGTGAATTTTCTCTAAAGTTCTTTGTTTAACAAGAAGAAAACAAGATCCAGTTAGCCCCAAGCAAGATTATTACAGTTATTCTAGGGCCCAGAGTAGTGATCCTGATGATTAGCAGCTTCCTGCTTTCTCATCCTTCACTTCTCCTCTTCCTTCTTCTCTTCCTTCTCCTCAACCTTCTCCTCCTTCTCTTCCTTCTCCACCTTTCCCTTTTCCTTGTCCTCCCTCCTCTCCCTACTCTCCTCCTTCTTCTTCATCTCCAGCCTCTTCTTACCTCTCCTCCTTCATTCCTTTTCTGTCTTTTTTCTTTCTTCTCCATCTTTTTTTCTTCTCCAACTTTTTTTCTTTCTTCTCCACCTTTTTCCTTCCTTCTCCACCTTTCCCTTCTCCTCATCCTCCTCTCCCTACTCTCCTCTTTCTTATTCATCTCCAGCCTTTTCTTACCCCTCCTCCTTCCTTCCTTTCCTGTCATTTTTCTTTCTTATTCTTTCATTCTTCCTTTTTTCTTCTTTCTTTGCTGTTGAACATACATTATATCATTGTAAACTAAGTTTGTTAGTTCTTTCACTATCACTATCTATTTTCCCATTCATCATCTATTTGCTAGAGCGGGCCCCAGTAATATCTCCATATGTCCTGTCTCATGCTAGTAGAAACCAAAGGCATGCGCTTGCTCCAGGAACATAAAGAGCCTCAAACCATTATATTAGGTCATGGGAATGACCTAATATAAATGTTACTGGTATCTGGCATATCAAATACGACACATGCAGCTTGCCAGGCTTGCCGTGCAGGTGGCATACTTTTTTTTCTTGTAGTCACCTCTAAATAAAGTATTTATTGATGAACCTTTGCGACTGCTAGCAGCCAAGCGAGCCGGGCTGTGATAGTCTGGTCTGCTGGGTGGAGTTGTGACAAGAGGGAAGTCCAGATGTGGAAAATAGCAGCCCCCCATGGAGTCGGGGGTCATCTGGCTTGTTGTGAGGCTCTCCTGGGGTGGCAGGCAGGGTCTAGAACCCGCCATACCTCCCGGGCGCCTCATGAGCAGCTGGGGACAGGGAGAGCAAGTAGCAGCTCTGCCCCATGTCTGAGAGTTTCTGTTTCAGCATACCTGGGCTGGATAGAAAAAAAAACTGCTGCAGGGTGGGTGTCGATGATCCTGGCTATGTCTACGGCCATACCACCCTGAATGTGCCAGATCTCGTCTGCTACTTCTTTATTATCTTTATTTTTTGTCTTGCCTTTCCAATTTTCCACCTGTGTCTATTTCTATTCTCTTTTTTGGGAGATTTCCTAAACATGTCTTGCATCTCTTCCAGTGAATTTAATTTTCAAGGTTTCCTTATGGTTCACAGAAGATTTCTTTAACAACATTCTGCTTTTCTTCATGTATGAAGTATTTTATGTATTTTATTACATTTTATAAAGATGGGAGCATTAAAATTAAAGTGGCTTTGTTCTTTGTTTTTATTTATTTCCGTTTTATATTAGTATCTCTATCATTTTCTTCATGCATCCTTTTTCCAATTAATTTGCTTCAGCCCTTTTGCTTTATATTGGTAAACTTTAGTCTTAAGTAAGGGCTTTTTGTTAGCATGTTAATTGTTGTCATCAATAATTCTAGTGAGCATCATCTTTTAAATATGTTGGAATCCAGATATCCTGCTTTTTTTCTCAGATTATAAATTTGGCTGCTAGGAATTATATAAGGCAAATTACATAAAAATAACTTCAGTTTAATAAGTCAGAAAAAAGGACAAAGAGGATGATCTCATTGATCTCAACCTTGGTCTGTAGAACAACTGAATGAGATAACACAAGATATTAAAGGGTAATAACCTAGATCACCCTTCATCCCAGAGTAGAAAAGAAAGAAAGGAAATAACTTGAGCAGAGTTAAATTTAAGAAGAGGTTGACTGGAATTCACAGGGCTAGGATGCAAGGGTCTCCCACATGTTTTACTTTTTGCCCAGTCACTGAAGATTTGGGCAGGTGATGAAAGACAACATTATAAGAATCATACTGTTACTAAAAGTCTCACTTTATTGATATATTTCTAATTTTAGACTCCATTTGTTCTTATATATACATGAGAAACATAAAGCAAAAATTTAGAGAGTCAAAACATAAAAGCTAAGCTAGAATCTTAAATATAATATGAAATGGGAAATGGGCAAGTGACTAGAAGGAAAACACGCTTATGTTTTACTAAGAGTAAGTTGTATCAATCTATCCTAATTCATAGCAAGTTAACCTGACAGATCAGTAAAATGCAATGAGTGGAGTAAACTAAATGTAGAATGGATATTTGGGGATATGATTATTCATTGAATGATGTGAAATAAGATACAATATATAAAATGTCATAATATAGAAATGAATCATGAAATAATGTGCTACAGTACAACAAATACCATATTAGGTATAAAGTGCAAAATTTCACATAAAATATTTAATGGGATTCATAGATTATAGTCATCCTATTTGGGTTCGATTATTAGAAGAATTATACTTTGTGTGTGTGTCACACACAAAGAGAGACTCAGAGACCTGAGGCAGAGCTGCTACTGGCACTCCCTGTGCCCAGACACTCACGAGGTACCGAGGAGGGATGGCAGGTTCTAGCCCTGGCCCACCACCTGAGCAGAGCCTTGCAACAAGCCAGACGACCCCCCACTCCATGAGGGCCTCCATTTTCCACATCCGTGACTTCTCCCTCATCAGAACTCCACCCAGCACACCAGCCTACCACAGTCTGGTTCACGCGGCCGCTTGCGGTTAATCAATAAATGCTGGATTTAGAGATGAGTATGCTATCCGCATGGCAGAGCCTGGCAAGCTACCCATATTGTATTTGATATGCCAAATACCAGTAACAATTATAGACCTTATTCCTATGACGACCTGATGGAATGGTTTGAGGCTCTTTATGTTCCTAGAGCAAGCAGGTGCCCTTGGGCTCTACTTGCATGAGACAGGACATATGGAGCTGTTCCTGGTGCCTGCTCAAGCAAATAGATGATGAACAGGAAGACAGTGATACAGTGATACAGTGTGTGCCACACTTGGTGTTTCTTGGGGTCTACTCATGGATTTTTGCTCAGGAATCACTCCTGGCAGTGCTCAGGGAACATACAAGTTGCCAGCAATTAATCCTGGTTGGCCATATTCAAGTCAAGAGCCCCTGCATCTGACCCTGCGTCCAGCCCCTTAATAAAGAGTCTTAATGTTTGCTATTTGTTCTAATGAAACTTGTCGGGAGTCGCTGTGTCCCCAACAGTATCAGGACAGAAGTTCTTTTCTACAGCCGAGGCCGCCAGGGAATGGATGAAAACTCAAGAGTCTAGAACAGTTTCAAAAAAGCTTTTAATAGTACAAAGCTCTACCACCTCGATCCAATATAATGAAAGAATTCTAGTTCTGGTCAGAATTTAGACCATATAAGAGAGCCCAAGTCTCCCACTAAAGAGGATCCTACCAGAGAGGAGTCCTACCCAAAAGAAAGGGGTGAGTGCCTCAAGTCAGTCCCTTATATACACCAAAGTAATCCTAACTATTGACAGGGAGGCCCTGTCAACAAAGAACCCTAAACAGCTACTAGATAGTAGAAGAGGGTAGAAGGGTGGTGCCACACCCTATTATAGGTATAAACAAAGGAGTATGCCAAGGACCAATCCCTTTTCAGAGATTATCTCTTATGTAAAACACTGGAGAGAAAGGAGGCTGGTATAAAGTAATACACTTAATTTCGTGGGCTTCATGTAATCTAGATGGTACTTACAAGTTTCTTCCTATTTACTATCTGCACCAGGGTGAGTCTGGGTATCTAGATCTCTGTATATTGTAAGGGTCACACTCACCTGTTTGAGGGCAAACTAGTCTGATCCTTCCTATAATCTTAAAGACAGTCTCAACATATCCAGGGCAGCAGTCTCCTGGTAAATTTTAACTGTCCCGTGCTGGGTGCAGAAGGTATAAAGAGGAGCTGTGCCCAATCTAGATAACAAAGAAGTCTTAGTAGATGTATAATAAGTCAGAAGTTATCCAGAGTCAAGGTGAATTCTGTAACTGCCACACCCTCTACAGTGTTTACATAGAAGAGATCTCCTTAGAATGAATCTTGACTTAAGAGCATGTAACTAGATTAAGCTGTGAGCAAAGCCCAAACTAGCTAAGCCTGTAATCCAACAAAAACTGTTGTTCCATTCCTCTGTGTGTGTGTTTCGCCTGGTTCTCTGTCTGAGCAACTATCTTGAATTATGGAACTTCACATATCCATAATAGTTAGCATAGAACAACCACGTAATGTATCCTTACAAGGACTATTAAATTAATTTCTTAAATCCTTTCTGAATGTCCCATTTTCCATCATTAAATATGTTAGACCTAGAAGAGACCTCTATTTGCTGTCATGATCGAATTACATTTTAGAATTGTAGAGTCTTTGAATAATAAAATATCTGAGTAGAGGAGATAAACTGTTAGCATTAGAATATATTTGTTTTACAGATAAATGTACTTTTACTTATAGAATATGATAGTTTCTCATATTTATTTTTATATTTTTTCTGCCCATACGCATATGTTCCTCTTATAAAATACTCTACCTTTTAATTATACAATAATGATTTGGAATTCAATTAGGTACATTACATTTTTTGTTGTCTTTTTTAGTTGAGTAAACATACATATCAGAGTTTCAGCTCTCATAAAACAAAATACAAATTTACCAAGTCAAATGGCTTCTTAAATGATAGAATTTCATTTTTAATTATGCCAAGTATTTCTTTTGCGATTTAAGAGATTTTAAGCTTTATGAGCATTAATACCTTTGTGATTATGATTTGTTTGCCCCTAATTAAAAGAATCAGGAGTATCATTAGTAAAGAATATTGATGCTGAGAAAAACCTGTGAAGAATACAGCTACTCAGGTTTTCCTGTTGTTTCAAAGATCAAAAATCTAGCATGTGGCAGAAAGGAGGCAAATCTATCAGGATGGGATAATTGTGAGGGTAGCCTCTGTACCATTTTTTCATTAACAAGAGGATGAATATGAATCTTGAATTTTGCTAATCTGTTGGTTTTGGCTCTGTTTTCAGTAAACAGTATAAATTATTTCCAAGAGAGCTGTGGATAGAATTGTGGGATATTATTGCTGAAGCCCAAACTCATGAAACTTATACAATTTCTGCCCGGCCGAGGAGACTCTCCTTCCCCTTGTGTGTTCGGAGCCCAGGGGAGGCACTAGACAGGCTCTCTCACGTTCAGTGCCTTTGTCCCCAGTTCTGGTTGCACCTGGATGAAAGAGCGTCTGCCAGAATTTCTTTAGCAGGCTTCTGGCTGTCAAAACAAAATAAAGACCTCATGGGGATGCTCACACTTGCCTGCTGAGGAGAAAACACTGTGTTAAGTGTTTTACATACATTATCCTATTATAGCCTTACAAAGCCTTTTGACTAGAGTCTCCATTAAGCAAATGACAAGAATGAAGCTCCCAGAGATTGTGTGTGTGTGTTTTTAATAATATATAACTTAAGTGGAGGACATGGGACTCGAGCATCTATAACCAGAGCCATAGTGTAATATAGTCCCTTTCAGAGTAGGTTATTGATAATAACAGCCTCCTCCCAGCCCTTTTTTATTTTTTTTTTTTTTTATTCTTTATTATACCACCGTGAGACATACAATTACAAAGGTGCAATTGGTTCTTGGTAATACAGTATTCCAGCACCCATCCCTCCACCAGTACCCCATTTCCACCACCAATGTACTCCACCCCTCCCACTCACCCCCAGGCTGCCTTTAATAGCAGGTAGCCCTGCTTCCTCTCTTTCTCTCTATCTCTGCATCTCTCTCCCTCTTCTTTTACACATTGTGGCTAGCCCTGCAGATATTTATTTATTTATTTATTTATTTATTCCACCTTTTCTCCTTTTTTTTTTTAATTGAAGGATGCTCATGTGGAGTCCTGGCTCCACAGGGTTCCAAGATGCACCCCTCCACCCGAACCCATCTCCCATCACCAACGTCCTGTCTCCCTCCCCCTCCCGAATCCCAATCACCCGGCGGGCTCTATATGTCATCTCCTTCCTCTGTATATCTCCCTCTCAGCAAACCCTCCTGCTGTTCGCGGAATGCAGTGTACCAAAAAACATCATTGTTTCACCACCCTAGTGGCCCGCGCGGCCGCAAGCCGCAAGTCCTCTGGTCGTGGGACATTTTCCCAGCGTCTGGACAATGAAAATGGTGGCTAGCGTGGTGGACGAGTCCCATCCGGCTGCTTCCGGGACCCTCCGGAGGCGACGGGCCCACTCCCAAAGCACATCTGCCCTCCTCGGGGTTCCATAGTCAGCTGAGGCCCGGCACGAGCCAGGCTCCCACCTCCCCGAGCCGTCTGCAAGACTCTGGATGCCGGGCCCGTCAGCGGCTCCTGGGCGGGGAAACCGGGCTAGTCACGATGGAGGGGGAAGGGGTGACTGCGCCTCCGTCTGACGACTTCCCAGTGCTTCCCGCCTCTTGGAGCCGCCTACTTGGGCTCAAACCGGCTTTGCTGGTCCTCTGGTCGTGGGACATTTTCCCAGCGTCTGGACAATGAAAATGGTGGCTAGCGTGGTGGACGAGTCCCATCTGTCCCAGCCCTTTTTAGACCTCTCTTTTCATGCGTGAGTTTTACTGAATAAAGCATTGTAAGTGATGGCAAGAAAATAACTGCTTGTCCTTTAAGATAAGAAAACTGCTGGTAAATGATAACTATTGACATTAATTAAACAACCCTGGTGTTATAGAACACAATCCATAATGATGGTCATGTTTTTACTCTTTTCATTTCATGTTGTATCTCAAGTTTCTACAACACCCAACAAATGAAATAACTCAGAAAAACAGGTTTTGAATTAATGAATTTCCCAGGTTGAGATGCTTTCCAAGGTCAACTTTAGATTGCCTACTATCACTTTGTTTTGTGTTGGGAGAGAAAGGTTGCACTTTAGAGGAATAAATGAACCTTTCAGAATTCACTGAGAAAAAAAAAGTTCCTACAAGCTACAACTAAATAGATATGAAGTCTCCAGCTGCTCTTTTAGAGTGGTTCACCACTGGTTGCAAACTATAGGCATTTCTGCTTCCAATCCACTAAAAGCATTCATTTTTTCTTCAGAATAAGTTTTAGTCCATTAATCAAACCCCCTACCAGCAGTGGTTGGTGCATACATGGTAGGAGGAAAAAGAAGCCTTGTTCTAAACAGTCATAGCGCTATCTCAGCCCAAAGAAATGACCCATTTTTCAAAGAACTTCTTTGTTCTTAATTAATAGCTCTTTAATAAAGAAATTTGGAGTAATACTTTACTTACACTAAATTCTACTGGGTACTTCTTGAATATGTATGCCTAAAACTAAGTCAGAAGGTAATTTTAAAAAATGATAGCAAGGCATAAACAAAGAAAAAAAAGACTATACATGTAACAGGAACTGGGCAATTCACAGAAGATATAAAGGGATGCCAAGAGACAAGAAATGAAGTTCCATTATACTTCAAACGAAATCAGTCTCTTAGATTGCTGTTAGGATCGATAGAGTATTATGTATATTGAGAAAAAAAAAGTGGGGGACCAATAAGATGACTAGGCCTTGAGGAATCCACATCAGAATTGCCTGTCTACAATCCCCTTTTCACAATTGACTCTCTTAAAGTTCTGGTGTCTTGGAGGAAACATGTAAAAGCAAATAAGGAGGCCTTTTTCTTGTTGGGGGTTCCAATCCAGAGACTCAGACATGCAAGGCAAGTGCTTTTACTTCTGAGTCACATCCCTGACCTTTCTAGGTCTTAAATGTTTCAGCTCTCCTAGATTTGTATTTTTCACTGTGATTCCTATTTAATTGTGTGGAAAGACTGGCTATTTGCTGCTGAATGCGATGGAGGGAAGATTGAAGATGTACTTAACTTCTAAGTATAGCATCTTGCCTTTACAATAAAATAGGGAGTTGGTTCATTTATATTATCATGATTTTTAACGGAGCAATACAATCCCCCAAATAAAGAGCTAATGTATGTAAACAATCCTTTGTTAACACTCTCATTGAGAAGTTACTTTTTAATTGCTTTGCTTACAATTTCAACTTCAAAGCTAGTAATAGCTTTCAAATTAATAGCTTATAGCCCATTTGCTACCCTGATATTTAATTAATGAGTTCATAACTCCAGTAGTGCATTACATTTCTGACAGTTCCTCCAGGTTGTTAGTCTCTGTATTGCTGACTGTTGTCTACTGACCATTCTTCCAAAGACCATTTTGTATGTTATCCTTTGGGCTATGGTGGTGAAAAAGAACGGACTCAGAGAGAAAGTGGTGCTTTTCCTTCTTAGTGGATTAGTTATCTTTACTTGTGTCCAGAGAGAGAATTTTTTTTTAACTTTAGTATTTGTCCACAAAATGTATTAGTACTACTAACACTAAAATAACATTATCTATAGAGTTTAGAGATAAAAATGAATTAGTCTATACTCTATCTTCTTACCAAAAGCTGTTTCTCAGCCCCTCAGCAACCTAATGGCTTCTTCCCTCCTCCATAACCCTCCTATACAGTTGACTGGAGTTGACAAAAATGTGGTCTTTGAGCCAAAAATGTCCTTAGAAAGGACTGTAGCAACATAAAAATGGTATGCTTTCTTTACAGAAAAGAATTGCTACCCATTGAAAGATAATTAGTCCTGCTATCATGAAATTCTTCAGCTAGTGGCTTGACCAGGTTTCATCCCGGTGGACAGAACTATTTGTTATAGGTGTTTGTAACAGTGATGCTATTCTTCGACAGCAGGTCACCCTACTCTTTACTCTTAAATCCTTTCCATTAAGGAGGTAGACTGGCCCTCAAGGAGTTGCCAGACATTTACCACCTCCTAATCTAAAGCAGCACTTGGGATTTTGGTCTTAAAGAGATTATGAGTAAGTCATCCCACACTGGTGATCCCTTACTACTATCTACCCCTTCTTCACCCTTGCCCCCAATGACATCTTTCCTGATTTCTGGCATCGGGTCTACCATTTTAAATCAGCATGAATGGCTTATTTTAAAATGTTGATCCTTCAGAGGGCTGTATTAAAGAGCAACGGCAATGGGAACATCCTAGCAGTTGCTAACCATCTCTGTATTACCCACCTTAGTCTGGCTGACCAACTGAAAGCCAGAACTGGAAATATGACATGGGATAAACTCCAAAGAACAAAGGGCAACTCTTTACTCTTTAAGGGCCCATTCCCATAATGGCAATAAATTTTTTCATAGTCTTTCCAGGTTTTTGTAGTAGAAAGAAGAGAATAATAGCAGAGAAATAAAGGGAAGAAAGCAAACACAAATATGTCTACTTCAATGTTTAGCTGAGGGCTGGTCCTGCCAGAACATTATAGATTGCCATGAGTTAGAAGTAATTAATGGTAATTGAAATAGCTTTGAGTTATGAGTAGTATTTGGATTATTAAGATAAACATAATTACAATAAAATTAGGTACTACACATAGTGATTGCATTAATGATTTTAATTTTAATGATCACTTTAAAAGTGTGAAAGAAATAGATTTTCTATAAATGGACTAATAGTAATGCTAATAATAATAAATACCATTTATTAAATGCTTACTATACATCAAAAATTCTATGCTCTTTACATATATTATCTTGATTGATTAAAAATGTTTGAGGATGCGGATTAAAATTTTTTTAACTATGTCTGCATGGCATTGGAATTCCTCCTGACAGTGACTGGTTTAGGAATCAAGCCTAGAGGTCATTTACATGCAAAGAATGTGCTCTAGCCTTTTCACTAACCACCCTGTACTTTTAGGAATTTCTAGGTGGAATATGCCCCCAAAACTTACTAGTGAATTAGTGAAGAGAAATTTCAATAGAATTCCATATATTCGTATTGTCTGTTATAAAGATAGCACTTCCAAAGTGTATCTTTTATGGATCAGCAAAGAGAACGCATTAGAGATCCACTCTGAACAATCTGTATGATTACAGAAAAGGAAGTTCATTTCAACTTGTATGAACTGAAGGCTTATATAACACATATGGCCCTGACAAGACTTTTTCTCAGATCTGCCCTTCAAAACTTTTAGCCAAAATTATTTCTAATTGTATTGAGCCTGGCATAGTTAAAACTATTAACCCTTTCTAAAACTGTTGAGCACTGTAAAAAATACAGACTTGTCTAAATATATATGAAAGTTTCTGATAATGGATCTGATACAAAATGGGAATTTTTATGTTGATTACTCCAAACTTGTCTCTGGAGATATTATATCACAAAATTGATCCGTGAACAATAATCAACGCTACTCTCATTCAGAAAAAATTAGAGCTGATAAGGTTTTGATGTTTACTAAAAGCATAGAATTAGTTGATATTAAGATCACCACTTTACTTTTAGAAAACTGAGGGTTAAAGAGGTTTCCAGTTTCCCCAGAGTTGGGCAGGCAGTGTATAATAGAACTGAGATTTAGGTGCATATTTATAGGAACTCTTAGTCAGAAGGCTATTTTTTCATAGGGAATTAGATGTAATGTTGTGTATGTGTGTGTGTATGTGTTTGAGTGTGGGGTATGTTAGAGAGAGGGCGAGAGAGATAGAGTGAGAAAACAAGAGAGAGAGAATATAGGAGTAGGAGAGGAGGGGGCTGAGAGGACAGACGCAGGCAGTAATGACTTTTTCATTATGAGCCCCCAAGAATGGGACAACTCATCTCACAGTACAAAGCAGTGATAAGCATCTACTTAGTTGTGCTTTGAGGATGCTGGTAATATGCAGCATTTCCCTTCTTCCTGCTCTCCATTATCTATCAATTATCTTAGATCTGATCCTTTCTATACCTTATGCTATTGGGAAACTAGCTGTATGGTGTTTTGGGAAAGGAAAATCCATTGATCTGATTTCAGTTACTCTCTACTTTTGTTTTATTACCCTAAACACACACACACACACACACACACACTTAGTATAAGGACCGATTCTACTGCTGTAGAATTTTAAAAACGCCAAAGCTATCCTGTTTATTGAGTTAAAATATTTCCGTTATTTAATCTGTGAACCAGAATATATTTTCTAATGAAAAACCTTCTAAAAAGATAATGGATATGAGGTGTGTTTATGTCATTGGAAAACTACTTTTTAAAAAAAAATTATCACAGATCAGGGTTGGGTAAAAGGTGAGAGTCATCCATTAGCACAACACTTAAGCGTGGAAAACAAAACCCTCTGGAGGTTATTCTCACAAAGACACAGTTTGCAAACACTCAAGCTCCTTTCCTGTCACACAATCAGGTCAAGATGGACCATAAATTTGAACACAGCCATAGTGAAACCCACATAAGGATCTGAGTAAAGATCATTGGATCATGGGGAATGTTCCCAGCAGTTCATGACCTATCATCTTATAGAGAGTCTAGAATTATTATTTTTGATTTTGTAGGATGGTAGCTTGCAGTTGGCAACGCAGATTAGAGGAACACCCAAAGTTAAAAGTGTGAATAAAATACAAGAAAAACATAGTAATGACTAATAAGATGTAAATGCCAAGAAATTTTCTTGTCTTTTAAATTAGACATCTGTGCCCTATTTTTACATGCTCATCACCATAAGCGCTTTAGCATGTTTTCCCCAATCTGTCAGCACAGACATATTCTGAAGGCCTTGAAGCTTTAACACCTTCCCTGCGACAGAAATGCCCTGGCAGCCTCTCTCAGGGAACATCTGCTGAAAGCAAGAGATGTGTGATGCAGACCGCACCCTTGGTGCTTTGTGAGAGGGTTTGGCTCGGTGCCTCTTCACTAATGAAGGAAAAAACTGTGTTTCTGGGTCATGTCTGCAGGAAGATCAGCTTGGGGGACACCACGTCTCCCCGACAGGCCTCTTTGTCATATTGATTCACCAGTTCAGAACTTGGCCTCCGTTGTCTGCACAGGAGGAGCTGAGCACGTGAGGAGCTGACTCAAAACGGAGCTGCCTCAAGCACACATGTTTGCACAGCTTGCAAAGTGGCGGAGTGTGGCCTGGCCCTAGCTGCAGAGAAACAATTGATCTGACCTGCTTGTATCTGATGAGTGGGAAACACCCTTTAGCACTCGAGGCTCCTGGGAGCAGCACAGAAACAGACTCAGGGGTCTCAAAGCCTGCGTTGTCCAGTAGGGCCATCTTCTTCTGTGAGAGAGCGGTTAAGAGAGCTCTGAAATTGAAGATGTTTCCTAAACTGTAGTTCACCTGCCTGGTCTCTCAGTAATTGCTCCTTTCTGCTGCACTATGGAAGTTTGTATATATATATTTTTTCCCAAATTGAAGCATCGGAATTTGCAGTGATTCATATTTGGGTTTTAGATGTACTATGTTCCAGCATCATATTTGAGTTTTAGATGTACTATGTTCCGTGCCTTCTTCCCAGGGTTCCACCTTCCCCGACCACATATCTCACCCACACCCCCATCCTCAGTCTGTCACTGGGCCAGTGCAATGTGAAATTTGGTTCAGAGTTTGACCTTCAGTGTGGCTGACTCTGGTTTTGATATTTAGTAACATCACTCCAATACACGACTAAGCTATTCATATCCCCTTCACCGTGTACCCCGATCCCCATTGCTACTGCTGCTGCTGTGGCTCCTTCTCCTCCTCCTTCTCCCTCCTCCTCCTCCCTCTCTTCTTTTTTTTATATTTTTACTTTTTGCCTAACATTTTATATAATACAGGGCTGTAATTTACAAAGTTACTTAAAGTTGAGTTTTAGGCATTTTAACAGTATCCTAACAGCAGTGTCATCTTCCGTTCAACAGTGTTCCTGGTCTCCATACCCCCATCCCTCACCCCACCCCAAACCCCACTCCTACATCTTGATAGGCACAAAGTTTGGTAGCTGCCCAGATCTCCTGTTCTTAGTGCTGTTGATTTTGTGCTTTGGATATATAACTACACACTTTACCTGACTTCAGCAGTATAACAGAAGCCCTGACTCTGTTTCCCATTAATTCCCTTACTCATATTTTTCCTTCCACCCGTGATTTCATTCTCTCTCTTTCCTCTACTGTATAAACTCTGGTGTCAAGGAAGATCTGAGCATTCTTACTTTACTTCATTACAGTTCTTCAGTTATTCTATGTACCACAGATAAGGTCATCCTGTTCATCTTTCTTCTGACTTTCTTCACTTATCTCTTCCAACCAGTTTGCAGCAAAAATGCATGATTCCATCATTCTGGATAGCATTCCATTATGCACATATGCCACATCTTGATAATCCATTCATCATTCCTTGGATATCTAAATTAATTTCAGATCTTAGTTAATGTACTAAGTGCAGCAATGAATGCATGTACATCTCTTGTATCACTTGTCTTCCCGTTTTTCATCGATTTGCTTGAATGGGCACCAGTAATGTCTCCATTTATTGGGAATGAGGTCTATTATTGTTATGTGTTTGGCATACCTAATACACCATGGTAGCTTGCCAGGCTCTGCTGTGGCTCTGGGTTTATTCCAGGGGGCCCAGTCTTTTTCTATGTCAGACCATCAACCATCTAGGGCCTATGGGAAGGTCCTGGTTGTGGACAAGCCTATCTCCTATCTGTCACCTGCTGCGCTGGCTGGGCACCACAGCCACAACTGCAGCACCTCGGGGGCAATATGCATGTACATCACTTGATCACTTGATCTCTTGACATCCCGTCATTTGTCGATTTGCTTGAGCGGGCACCAGTAATATTTCCATTTGACCCTATCACGTGCCACTATAGCCCAATGGCATCTGGTTCTTCAGGAATACAAAGAGCCTCAAACAATTCGTTCAGGGTCTTGGCGAAGAAGTCTGGCCATCTTGTAGGTAGGTGGCCATGTGAGGACTTTTTATTTAATTTTTTAAATTAATATTTTATTATACCACTGTGAAATTTACAATTACAAAGATATTCATGCTTGAGTTACTGTCGTAACTCCACCAGTGCCCATTTCCCACCACCAGTGCCCATCCCTCCACCAGTGCCCATTTCCCACCACCAATGTCTTCACTTCCCTCCATCTTCCCCTAGCCTGCCTCTATGGCAAGTTATTTATATCTCTCTCTTTCTCTCTCTCTAAATGTATCACTTGTCTTCCATTGTTCATCAATTTGCTCGAGCGGGCACCAGTAACGTCTCCATTCGTTGGGAATGAGGTCCGTTATTGTTACTGTTTTTGGCATATCTAATACACCATGGGTAGCTTGCCAGGCTCTGCCGTGGTTATGGGTTCATCCCGGGGCCCAGTCTTTTTTTTATGTCAGACCATTCACCATCCAGGGCCCACGGGGCAGAGCCCTGGGTGTAGACAAGCCTGTGTCCTGTCTGCCACCTGTCCACACAGCAGGGCACCACAGCCACACCTGCAACACCTTGAGAGGCAAGCTTTCTAAATGTATGCAACACATACATTTAGAGGTTACCATGTATCTTTTAGCCTATATTCAATGTTCAGTTCTATCTGGTATTACCATTTTCAACAATTTTCAAGATTTCTAAAGAGATTGGGAAACTTTTGTATGTTTATATGTTCTTTTGTAAAATGCCAATAAAGGTCTCTTGTTTTTTCTCTTTTGTTTTCATTTTAAAAAATTATTTTTTATTGAATTAAAAAAATCAATACACATGGGGCAGAGCTGCTACTTGCTTTCCCTGTGTCCAGCTGATCACAAGGCATCTGGCAGGGGATGGTGGATTCTAGCCATGGCCCGCACCCTGCAGAGCCTCACAGAAGCCAGAGGAACCCCCACACAATGAGGGTTGCCGTTTTCCACATCCAGACTCCCCTCTCCTCAGAGCTCCATCCAGCACAATTGCTCATCACAGCCTGGCTCATCACCAACCCACCCTGCAGCAGTTTTTTCCAAACCAGGCCCAGGTATGCCAATCCAGAGATTCACACACACAGGGCAGAACTACTACTTGCTCTCCCTGTGCCCAGCTGATGATGAGGTGTCCGGGGAGGGACGGTGGTGGGTTCTAGCCCTGGCCCACCACTCTTGCAGAGCCTCTCAAGAAGTCAGAGGAACCCCCACACCATGAGGGGCCGCCATTTTGCACATCCAAACTCCCCTCTCCTCAGAGCTCCATCCAGCAGAAGGATTGATCACAGCCCTATTCATCTGGCCAAGCGGCCGTGCAGTTCATCAATAAATGCTCCAGTTTTGAGGTGACTACAATATTATCCCACCCACACGGCAGAGCCTGGCAAGCTACTCATGTCATATTTGATATGCCAAATACCAGTAACAATTATAGACCTCATTCGCATGACTTGATGGAATGGTTTGAGGCTCTTTATGTTCCTGGAGCGAGCAGATGTCTTTGGGCTACCTCGCATATAACAGGACATATTGTGATGTTACTGGTGCCAGCTTGAGTAATCAATGATAGACAGGAAGTCAAGTGATCAAGTGACTAGCACATTGTTCCCTTCTCTGTCTTACCTAACCTATGACTCCCACACTTTGTGGTATACCAGGTTTTGAAATAGCACCCATGCACCCAGGTGATCAGGCTGTGTCTGGATCTGCCCCCAATAGGTTTTGATGCCCCAAAGTACAATTTCTGAGTCATATGGCAGCTCAATTCTAATTTTACTGAGGACTCTCCATACTCATCAGCAGGGGTTGCAGTCCAATGTCTACCACTGAACTATATCCCAGTTCAACAGGGTTTGAACCAGACAACATCCCCATGGGCAGTGGATGAGATTTCCTTTTTTCATCATATGCTTGCCAGCACATATTGTTCCTACTGTTTTTGATATGTGCCATTCTCACTGTGTGAGACGGTATCTCATTGTCATCTTGCTTTAGATTTCCCTAATGATAATATTTAGAACCTCATTTGTCTTTAAATAGTGATCGATAAGATTTTAAAAAGTGTCTGTCATAAAAACAGGCTGAAAGATGGGAGGAAAACTTGGAATATTAGTTGAGGAAAATGAACACTAGTGAAGGGGTTGGTCTGAGAACATTGTGCACCTGAAACTCAATCATAAATAGCTTTGTACTTTATAATTCACAGATTCAATTATCAAAACATTTAAAAGGCAATATAGTACGGCACGTGGGATTGGCTGGGGATGGGTCGACCTAGACTTCCCCCAGCATCACATCACGTGCTCCGCTGAACACTGTGTAAAGTGATATGCAACACAGAGCCTGAAGTACACATCCTGAGCATGACTGGGTGTGTCTCCCCAAAAATATAAACAAAAAACAAGTTCAAAACCCTCAGTAAGAGGAAATAAAATCTGGTAAATATAAACTAATGTAGAAAGGTCTGATAAATTGTTGAGAGAAGTATAAAGAAATTGATCATCTGAAATTTTACATAAGAAATGGGAAGAATGACAGAAACCTTTGAAAGTCAAATAAAGGGCACAAGTCAAATTTATATTCTAATAAAAGAAAAGTTATCTCTTTTTTGTTCAGCAATTTACAAATTATGTACTAACTTGTTCATATACCAAAATTCCAGAAGACTTTTTCTATTTTATAACTGAAAAAATTAAGGTTAAATGGAACAGTTCAACTAAATGGTAAGTAAATGGAATGGGGATTCAGGGCTGGTAATATTTTTTTCTTTTCTTTTCTTTTTTTTTGCTCTGATTGCTTATGTGATATTCAACAAGTTACTTTAACTTCTCTGCTTCTGTTTCTGTATCTTTAGCACAGGGAAAACATATTTTCTGAGCACCGCAAGGAATAATTCCTGAGTGCAGAGCCAGGAGAAACCCCTGAGCATTGCCGGGTGTGACCCAAAAAAAAGCAAAAAAGAAATTCCCTTTAAGAACTGTATGTATGTATGTTCTGTAATCCATAGTCTGGAGGGAAGGGAAAACAGAAAGAGAGAGAAAGGGAAAGAAATAAAAGAACCTGCCATGGAGGTGGGCTGGGGAAGGGGAGGGAACCGGGGATGTTGGTGGTGGGAGATGGGCACTGGTGGAGGGACAGGTGCTGGAACACTGTATGACCAAAACCCAAACATGAACTTTTTAATTGTAAAAAAAAAAGAAATTTGAAAAATAAATTAATTCTTATGGACAAAAAAAAAAAAGAACTGTTGTGAGACTAAAATGACTTGCTCAAGTTTGTACAACTTGAGATTCAGTGCACAAAGCACAAAGACAATTCCCAATACATGGCAGAGTTGAATACATCACTTGATCACTTGAATTCCGTTATTCATCGATTTGCTTTCGGCGGGCGCCAGTAACATTTCATTGGACCCTATCACGTGCCGATGTAGCCCAATGGCATCTGGTTGATACAGGAATATGAAGAGCCTCAAACCGTTCCTTCAGGGTCTTGACAAGGAAGTTTGACCATCTTGTAGGTGGGCGGCCACGTGATCTTTGACATCCCGTGGGATCCAGTCAGTAATGGCTCTAGTCCAGTGGTTGTCTCCAAATCGCATTACATGTCCAGCCCATCTGATTTTTGATGCCTTGGCAAACGAGACAGCATCCCTGATTCTGGAATAGCGATGGAGGTCAGAATTCGGATTCCTTCTCTCACTTGAGTGAGGCATTATATTCCAAGCATAGCTCTTTGGATTCCTCTCTTGGAGACCCGAATAGCATTCTCATCCTGCTTTTGTAGGGCCCAGGTCCCTGAGGCATATGTTAATGCAGGGAGAATGGTGAGTCAAAGAGATGTGCCCAGAGCCGGAGGTTCTTTGTCCTTTTAGCTATTTCTTCGATGTTTTTGAAGGCATTCCATGCTGCTCTCTTTCCTCCTGCGCAGCTCAGGTTTTAGGTCATTCATCATGTTGACTTCTCGACCTAGGTGCACATAACTGCTGCATTCAGAGATGTTTGTTCCATTGAGAGTGAATGGGGCCTCTGGTACTAGCTCATTTTCATTCTTCATAGTTTTCTTTAGATTCAGCTGTAGACATATCTTTCCACATTCTCGGTTAAAGTCAGCCAGCATTTGTGCCGCTTGGCTAATGTTTGGTGTTATTAGAACATTGTCATCAGCGAAGCGGGAGGTGGTGTATTGCTGAACATCTATCTTCACTCCCATTCCTTCCCATTCCAATTGCTACATGATGTTCTCGAGGGTGGCACTGAAGAGCTTTGGTGAAATGGTATCACCCTCTCAAACCCCTCTTTTGACATCAATGATCACTTCTTTGTAGAATGGTGAGATCCTGGTGCTGAATCCGTAATACAGCTCAGAAAAAGATCTTAATGTATTGGGTTTGAACACCCTGTTTGGCAGAGGCCGATGACTGCTTCAGTCTCCAAAGAATCAAGGCTTTCTGTAAATCAATGAACGTGAGACAGAGTGGCATCTTGTACTCCCTCCAAAACCTCAATGAGCTTGGTTACTGTGCGGATATTGTTTGATGCACTGAATCCTTTTCCGGAAGCCTGCTTGCTCGCGCATGGTTGTCCTTCATCTAGTGTTCTGCTAATCCTGTTCAGGATG